>JAVCKT010038031.1:8702-34887 GCA_032273925.1 Rhynchotus rufescens | reverse complement strand
AGGGCTGAGTAGAGGGGGACGATCACCTCTCTTGACCTGCTGGAGATGCTCTTCTTAATGCACCCCAGGATCCCATTCTGAACTTAGGTACTTCTGCCCTGAGGTAATTTCAGTTACACAAAGTGGGAGAAGCTGCTTTGGGGGCTTTGACATTTATTGGATTCTTATGAGGGGCAAGGAGTTTTGGGGCCGCGTAATCAACCTCTTTGCAATCAGAGGCATCTGCAGTGTGTAATCCCCTTCTCTAAACTGAGCCCATGTATCAATTAGGAGGAGTCCCCCTGATTTGGTTTGGAGGGAAGGGGCGTATGTTGTTTGTGTTTTGTTCCTGCTGCTCCTTTTGGAAAGCTTTTTCTGTGATCATGTAAGCTCATGGACACTAGCTTCTGATTTGCAGTCTGAATTATCTTGTGGTCAGTTATATCTAGCGCTGTGGTTCTTGCCCTGCGGCTAAACAAGTCTTTTTCCTTCCTCATAATTACCTTCCTCCTCCGTTTCTAGAAATACCAACTGCAATCCTGCTTAGCTTTGAGTTCCCATCCTAAATGAGCCTTCCTTTTCTCTAATCATCACCCAGAGTATTCTGCAGAAAGTCTTATCAGACCTTCATTAATGGTGTTAATATTTTTCCATCTGGAAATACAAGGATGCATAAGGTCAGCTAGTAAATCTGCTGCTGCAGCTGACAATCCTCCACTTTATGGCAGAAGCTAATTCAAGCAGTGCCTTAGTGCGTAACAGGGTTTATTCCACTTATTGCACAAAGTCTCAACCTACTCTAGTATCCCCTGACCCACTCATAGTTTCTTCATGTGGTACTGAAGTTAATGTTTTGCTGAAGTCTCTGCAATTTGAGTTCTTCTGTATTTGCAATGCCTAGAAAACAGTTTGTGGGGCGTTGCACCCACTTGTGTTTCCTCATTTAATTGTCCTTTTGCTCCTGAGGTGTTTTCAAGCCTGGCGCTGTGCTGAGGTCACACTGACAGATGTGTTGTTGCCCAGCTCTCTGCTCCCTCTCCTTCAGCAGAAATATTGTGTTTTCTGCTTCCCACTCCTGATTTAACAAATTTGTTTACCGGCCTGTGTTATTGGACTTGGGAGATTTTTGTTCCAATTTCTTACTATTCTGGGATGCTGTTTGTCTGACTTCCAGTGCTCAAATGCATTAAAACCTTTGAAGTTACTTTCCGCACCGGTTGCAATAACTTCAGTTTTCACATACTCTGCACACTTTCCGCCATGAATCACCTTCTCCTGACCTACCCTTTTCATCAGACTCCTTGTTAAAAAATGAAGCCAAACATTTGTTTAGGTTTTAGGCCTCTTTTTCCACTCCCACCTCTTAGTTAAATGAATAACAACTGTTCTCCTTTTTCTATTTTTTTTATATTCCTTAGTTCAGTATATATGATTTCATTTCATTGCACATTTATTATATGTATTATGTATAATTTTATTATCCTTTTGATTTTTACAGAAAGAAGAGCTTTGCTCTTCAGTTTAATATGCTCTGATAGGGTCTAACACAGCTAGACTCACAGTTAGGGTCTACCATTCTCTGTGCAGACAGTCTCTGAGCAAGCTTTCTCTAAAAGCTTAATTTCTCTATTTTTTGTTTTCTGTTTTCCAAAAAAATAACTAAAAAAAAAGACCCTCTTGGGGTCTCCATCCCTTCCTGCCATGGAAGGAGAGAGGCAATTGCACGGAAAGGGCTCTCGGCTCTCCAGGCCAGCTGCAGATCTCTTGAAAGAGTGAGAAACCAGAAGCACTTGCTCATTCAGCATCACTGTTTGGAGTCGAAGCTGTGGGAGGTTTGGTGAGCAGCAAATTCCAACCCCAGCCTGGCACGTAGGTCAGACGAGGTCCTCAGGGAAGCAGCAGGAGCTGCGGCCGGAGCAGCGCTCGGGAGCGAGGTGTCAGCGCTGCCTCGGAGGCCCCGAGAGGAAAGGCCGCGCTGTGGGGTTTGGGGAGGTAGCCGTGTCCTGGCTCCGTGTGGTGCATCTCGCTGCCAAAATCGTTCCCAAAGGCAAAGAGCAGGGCAGGCAGCGCGTGTTTGTCCTCAAGGAAGTCCGTCCGCTGCATCTCCTGTGTCAGACAGGTCCCTTGGAACGCCTCCGTGGCCAAGGTATGCCTTATATTTGGTGTTTTCCATAAAACTTTGGCAATTTTACTGTTATCACTGAGGTCTCAATGTGCAAACTAGCTTATCAGACCCCATTCTGAAGCCAGGCAATGTTATATTACTTTAATAATGCCAGACCCCTTAAGCTGCCAGCCTTTCTGGATATGTAAGATGCTGTTTGGTTCTATATCATGCATAAACTTAATGTAGCTGCGTAGCCCTTAGGCATTACTGGTTCTTACAGTTTACATAAGTCACCAAATACAGACATTTCCATATGTGCACATCCACATCGGAAGGAGGAGACAGCAACAACCACTGTTAACGTTATCCTTGCTGACAACTGGTGAAATAGTCAGCACATGCAAGAAAGCTGCTGAATATGGCATACACATTCCTGTTTGCAAAAAGAAAATCACTACTTCCTCACACTTTATCTTAAGACTGAGTAAGTGATGATGGAAGGACATTTAAGATGTGCAGTTTCCCATGAAAACAGCTGCTGTGCCGGCATGAGGTTTAGGATCCAGCTGGTCTGTGCTGCCTTCAGAGCTTCTCTGGTCTGCAGCAGCAGAGCTGCGCTTGACGGCTCGATACGGTGCCTACCCAGGACCTGGCACCTGAGGAGATTCAGTACAGTCTGGAGCCACAGTGAAGTCAGAATTTGCAGGATTCACTCATATCCAGTTTATCATCTCAATTAGAAGAAATAGAAGTTGATAGAAGATGAAAAAGTCTCCATTTCTTCCTTAACCAATCTTCCTTCCAGTAAAAACATGCATTTCTGTTGAGAAATCTTTCTTCTTCCTCCATACCTGCACCTTATTGATGGTAAAGATATTTCATAATTTAATTTCTTAAGATATTTCTTCTTTCCATTTCTTAGGTTAGATTTGAGATTGCTGTGAAGGACGAGCAGATGGTTCTATAGTGAAGATCTGTTTTCCTAAGTCACTATGTTTGCGACACTGAGTGCCCTCTGCTAATGTTGGGTATGCAGCCCTCCTGCAAACATGGTCCCCAAAGAGTTTTTATGCTATTTATCAGAGAATGAAGCTTTCTGGATGAGATCAGACAACCTTCTTCACTCCCAAACAGAAGCTGAAGTGCTCAGAAGCATTGCTGGGCTCACTTTTGGCTGTGGTGGAAATAAGGGCTATACCTTACAGTACCCCTGATTTGGGGCATAAACTGAGCCCACACACTGGAATAAGCCCATAGCAATTTTTCTGTATGATCTAAGAATAAGTTACTACTAACATTATCCCGGGGCATTGATCTGGATCTGCCTCACTGTCACACGTGATTAAACAAGTGTTTTTTGTGTGAATTTTAAGAATAAATTTGTGCTCAAGCTGAGGTATTTTGCCTGCCTAATGTTAAATTGATTTGCCTTTACAGTTCATTAGGAAGTTATGCTTTATCCTCAGGTGCACCTGCTTAAGAATGAAAGATTGGATCTCAGTCTTTGCGAGGAAGTAAACAAATCTGTTTGTGCTCAATATGGACAAATGATTACAGCCGGTCAGATTATCACCTCTGAAAAATTAATCTCCAGCCTGCCTTTCATCCTTTCTTTTCTCCTAGGGAGAAAATCAAAGAAAGGGCTTTGAGTTTTTATTAATGATTCATTACTCATAATTGACCAGTGAGCAGTTTAGGCAAAAGCACTTTGCAGACTGCTTGCTGGCGCTGCTGCGTGTCCGAACATCTGGGTGTTGCTTTCCCAGGAGAAGCAGGAGCGTGAGCATTTGGATTATTGGTATTTAGGCGTGGGAGAATAATGCATATCAAATTTCAATACTGAGGTATAGAAATCATTTATAATGCTCCTGCTCGCACTGAATTGTGCCTTAATGGCATTCTTGTTGACATGGATAAGTTACTGGTTAGGGTGAATGAGTAAATTGCAAGCCAGCCAGCTGATCCTTGGAAGTGTTATTGTCTGCAGCCAGTTACCCAGCAAGCCTGGTGTGCCCGAGGACTTATTTTAATGTTTAATATGGCTTAAAGAAAGATCCCTTTGTACAAGGCGATTTTGAAGAGAAAGTTTGTTTCTTCTTCTATCCTGCTCCATATATATGTATATAAAACCACCCCACACATATTGTCTGCTTTGTGAAGTTGGGAGGGAGCCTATAATTGATGGCAAACATTGTACAAGGATTTTCTCACTAATGGCTATTGTGGTGAGGGGAAAGCAATGAGTAATTTTTAAACTTCTGTGAATGTGGAGAGTCCAGATAGGAATTGCGGGACAGGGGATGTGTTATCCCTGAGATGTGACTATTCCATGTGGCATGATTTAAATGCTGATGAGTAGAGCTCTTGCTTAAATAATATATTCTTAAAACTACACTATAAATCATCAACTGTAAAAATGGTATTAGTGGGAGACATCTAATTTTATTAAAAGCTTGTATCTAGATGAGACTAATTGTGATGCATAGCTGTCAGAAGTGTAGTTTTTATTCACAGACAGAGCTCTGAGGAACTGATAACGTATAAAGTCAGAATGTCATTTAGACGGATTTGAGTAACTGAATGCAAGGCCCTTAGTATTTTTGCGTAAAAGGGAAGATTTTTTTCTAGGTATAGGTGTTGAGCAGAGTTACCAATTGGACATTCATTGAATTGCACTTAAGGGAGAAACAGCGATATTTGAGAAATAAAAAATGGATTGATTTATTCTTTCAATTTTCTACTCCACGAGTGGCAGTTGTCTGGGCAGTGGCTCTCTGGTTTATTCGTGTAAGAAGCAGTCGTTGCTCACAAACATGTAATGTGCCTCTAAGAGGGGCAAAAATGAGTTGCGGAGGTGGTGGGAGCAGGTGTCTTACTCGGAAATCCAGGATTTATTACTGCCCGTCAAGCGTTTATGTTGCAGGCTTGCTGGAGCCCACTCCTGTGCAGACAATGATCCAGAAGTTGGATCGCTCCAGAAGCCTGGTTTAATGACAGCGTCCATGTCCGTTACACCCAACCGTCCCCTTATTTTATTTCACTTGCTTCAGTGGCATCTGCTGTGTGCTGCAAGGTTGTTCTCTCTGGAGGGAGGGTACACCTGAGGTGAGTGGTCCAAGAACCAGACCCTTTTCCAAAGATGTGACCAGGAGAGGATCAAAAGGCCAATGGATCGACACTTGGTCCTGCGTGCTCTGATCATACAACTTGGACCTTGCTGCTGGCAGCACACTGGGTTTCAATGCACAGAGTTCAGGAAGTGTCTATATGGACAGCGAGCAAGGTGCCAGGAACAACTGTGTTGTCTGCAGAGAGACAAAGCAGACCGGGGGGGTCACATCCTCTGGAGACCCCCAAACACACCAGGAAGGTGCCTCATAACTTGGGCTCCGTGGAAGCTGGTGGATGTGCTGAAGAGCAGAATGGGATTCCTGTACATCTAATACATCAGTAATGATGCAAGTTAAAGAAAAGCAAAACAAATATAGCTCCTTCTGCAAATGTTGGCTTTTGATGTGGGAAAGCAGTGAGACCAATTAAGTTCCCTTCCCCTGCTGAAATCGGAGATGGCAATTACTAACCTAAGAACATGCATGTGACTGAAACCCTTGGTGCTGTTGTAATTCCAGCAAGTGTCAATTTAGAGTAAACAGTGGAATTTCTATAAAATGTAAAAATGACATTTACCAAGACAACTGTATTTCATATGAAGGTGAAGCAGAGTATCTCTAAAAGGTGAAGAATAGCATCTGAGTGAATCACTTTTAAATGTATGTGAAGAACGTCTCTGTATTGTACTTTTTAATTGGAGGAACATAAAGGAATTGAAAAGATGAAAGGAACTTGTGTAACATCTCACTTCAAAGGGCAGTTCTACTCTAGAGGAGGGGTTAAAAAAAAGAGAAGAAAAGCAGCTTATTTGAGAAATCTACTTTCTCTGTGGATTCGGTTTCTCTTTTACCTGCTTTAGAAATGAAGGGATGGCTTCTGCTTATTTGCCCTAAATGGAGGAGGTGCACTGATGTAAAGGAGTGGAATCTGGCTCGCCACCAAGTTCCTTTCTGCTTTAGCTGAGCTTTGCACCAACTCGGCAATGCTGTCGGAGGGGCTGGGTCAGATTTGTCCTTGTGCATCGGCGATGGGATTCCTGCCTGCTTCTAGAAGCAGAGGTCTTGTGTGATTTAGAAAACTTGTCTTCATAACGTGATGATTTAGGTAGGTGCCTCTTTTTTTTTTTTTTTTTTTTTTTTTTAATGCCATGAGCTGTTGAATCCATTTGACAGATAGCAGGTTGATGTGAAATGCTTTCTTCAGGTTTTCTAAACACAATTAGCCAAGCAATTGAGCTCATCCCAGCCTTGATTAAGCAGAATCAATTATAATAAGAACCAGAAAAGAGAAGCTAGTTGTTTCTTGGATTGGTCCTCTTCAGTAATGTAGTTTCTGTGGCTCTTTTGTACGTGGTCAGCTAAAGGAGACTCGTTACTGCTGCTAGACCAGCATTCAGGTGAACTTCATCCTAAACTCATTACGGTAGCACTGAAGCTGCCACTGAGTGTGGAAACAACCCATTTGAAGCATCAGTTACATCAAACATAAAACTCACTGTTGAAGTCATTTTTTTTTAAATGCAAGGAGCGTGTTTGCACTTATTCCTGAAATGTGGGTAAATATTCTGGGAGGAAGCTCCCCATGCCCCAGAGGGGAATAGCTACCCCTCACAGCATCATGGTGTGCCTTGGCACCAAGTAAAATAGCTACAGCCGTTTAGGGTTCATTTACTAAATACCCGCATTTCTAGATGACTCCCGGACACTTCTCCAGGGATAAGGAAGCTCAGTGGCTTAGCTTGAAAAGGTGCCCATACAGGGGAGATTACAGCTTCACCTGAAATGGCACAGAAAGGTGGTGGGTAACGCTGGAGAATGGAGTCAAGTGCCCTGGCCCAAGCATCAACCCCACGGCCTGGGGATTATGGCCTGTTAGCAGGGCCTTTATCAGGCCCTGAGCAAACTAAGGGATCTGCAAAGGGAGCTGGTGCCTCCAGGCAGCCCTCGTGCTGGAGAAGAGCGCTGCAAAGGCCCGTATCTAAACCACAAAAGGAGGCTTGCCCCTATCTTTGCTCAAGTTGGAGCCCGGGGTTTTGTCATCACTCAGCGTTGCTTTTACAGCTTCCCGTTGCTGTAATGGAGGTGCAGCAGAGGCACTGCTATGATCAGAAGGAATGAATAATGCCGGCGTGACGGAGCGATGCAGTGCGTGTGCTGCCGCCTCGACAGAGCGTAACGTGTGGCCCAAAAAAACCCACAGCTCTGTTTGCTTTCTGTCTTTTCGTTTTTTTCTGAAAAAGAAGAAATTACTAAGCTCTGGACCGTTTCAGTGAAGGCCTTGCAGAGCGTAACAGCCTGGTTGTCTTCTGTTGCTTGGCCATGGATGTACTGCAGTTGTCCGTTTAGTTAATAATCACAGTTAATGAACAGAAATCCAATTCTCATTTCCCCTTTTACTGTAAGTCAGGTTCTGCCTTTGGAATCTCAGCCACCAGCTTTGTTCCTCTTGTGAGTGCTCTGCTCTCCTGATGATGATAAGGTTGTGCAGGGTTGTGCAGTCTCCTTGACGAGCTCCACGCCAGCATCTCCACTCTGGGCTTTGCTTCCCAGTGTTTCATTTGCTTTCCTGGAGACCACCGGGACAGGACAGGGATAGATCAACTACCCCTCACGACTCCTTTCTGCAGTCTCTCCTCGGCAGCCGTGTGGCACCTCTGTGACATTTCCTGCAGCCTGTGCAATTCTTTGGTGCTTTTCTACATTTGATTTCCAAAGCACCCACCCCAGTATTCCTGGGTGTTTGAGTTCGCTATTTCTCCCTGACGTGGTCATGCAGAAGTTTGTGTGGCCATTTCATGTCATGCGAAAATATTCCTAGTATTAGTTGTCTCTCAAATCCCTAGCAGCCGTTTTAAATTTCATCACTGGAAACCAGTGACGTTTCTTTTCTGAGATTCGAGGTAAATGACCTTGGCCATTAATTATTATTAGACAATTAAAACAAGAGGCAGAAATTCTTGAGGACTATGCAAACCTAAATAACTGTTGTGGACCGTTCTTCCTTGTAGCGGCCCACTGCTTTTGCCTTCCCCATTGGTTTGTAGCAATTTACTGCCTCTTTTCGTCTTGTTTTCTCCAAGCTGAATATATAATTGTATATACAGCACTTTTGCGTTATTCTTTTATGTGGATAGACTGAATGTTTTAGGCAAGTTTTATATTGTCTTCAGCTGACTCCCTATCAGTGTCACTTGTTTGGCTTTTTTTTTTAAAAAAAAATTAATTGATGACTGTAGGGAAAATAGGAGAAAAGTGGGACACGTTTCTTCTGTCCTGGAACCGCTGTACAGTTATATGTCAGTTATTTCCAGCAGGACACACATTAGTCATCACCCTCTTTACTGCATCTAAGGAAGGTCCTCCTGTTGTCTGGCTTGGCTCTAGTGGCCGTCATCACTGTGGAGTGGGGCAAGCACCAAGTATCCACCTTTCTCCTCACCTCTTTCTGACATCTTCTCACATGGGCAGCAGGTTACTTGGGACCTTAGGACACCCTGGGCCCAAGACAGAACTGTTACCCATTACTCTTAGCCATTACTCTTTTGCACTTGAAAACCCACAAGGAGCCTGTGAGGGGATAAATGTAGCTTCCTGTCTGCCAACTACTATTCATGTGAATATTTAGCTTTGAAGTATATATTTTTACCTCAGAGGATACTACAAGAATGAGAACTGGATCCCTAAGGTAAGAATTGCTGCTTTGCAAGTTGGTTTCACTGAATTTTAAAGCACTAGCTCTAAAAATAGGGGTGGGTTTTTTTTTTTTTTCTTGTCTGTACTGCAGCTGCATGATTTGTTTACTCTGCTCATTTGTTCCCTTCTGCAGGTTTGAAGATGGCACAGTCTCTTTTCTTGATATCATTGCTCTGAAACATGGATTTGATGTTCTGGAAAGGCTCACAGGTCAGTTAATATAACTCTAATATTCAAGAATGATGTTCCAGATTTATAGCCAAGGCACAAGACACATTTATACTCTTATTTTCTATGGCTATAGTTTAATTTTCCATCCCAGATATGCTATCCGTGTTCACCAGAGTGAAGATCTCAGTGTAACTGGTTTACTCAAGTCTTTTATATTGGATTATTCTAAGCTGCTTTTGAAAAATAAAAATCCTGCCTGTTCTCCCCAAGCATGCATGTAAGGCTTGCATATGTCAACCACTTACAGTTTGTTTCACATTCACAAAGATGCAGTAGGAGACTAATAGCAGTAAGTAGCTGAGCTACATCCCATTGAGGCTTGAAGCAGTAAGAGTTCTTGCTGTGCATGAGGACCTCCTTGACCTCCTGCAGGAAAGCTATTTTTTATGCACAGATATAGAGAGGAACCATGCAAAGGGGTTTAGAGTACACCCAAAAGCTTTTGGCTAAAACGGAAATATAGTCCACTGTGTAGGCAAAGTTTCCGGACAGTGACTTTCCTCAGTAATTTATATATGCCAGTATTTTGACACCTCATAGTGGAAAGCAGCATTATGGATTGCCTCTCTTCTCTATACGACAACTGTAAATTTCATGAAAATTCCCATCTTGCTCCCTGAGAAAAGTGCATGATTATGACAATACAGTAAAATTCCAGCTTCTCGGAGGTACCCAGCAAAAGGATGAGAGGCAGCACTTGCAAGTTGCTACAGGAGAAATTCTGATTCCATAATAAAAAATGTTTAATATTTAAAGAAATAAAGAAACATTCCACATAAATTCAGGTGGACAAATCCCTGAGCCATTTGTTCTAGCACTGAAGTAGCTTTGCTTTGAGCAGGAATTTGGCCTAGATGACCTTCAAGGGTCCAAACCTAAAATGGTCCACGATTTTCTAACTAAAGTCAGTGTCTAGGTGTGTTCAAAATATCTGCCTCTGAGATTCATAAACAAGCTCACAGCCAGCCTCCTTGATCCCACTTCTAGATCTGCATTATCAGAACATATCAGAGTTAGCAGTCGGTGGGCATGAATTCAAGTTGTTTCTTTTACCTAATCTCTTATGTAAAAGGAATACATTTCAGTAGGTGACTACCTTCCTTGACACGATTGATAACTGGGCATAAATTTCTGTTTTGTCCTATTTCGATTTTTTTTGTAGATGTTTACATGAGCCAAACATCTTCATATTTATTTTATTATATGACAGTTACTTTATAATGTCAGTTGGCTTTGCTGTTGCAGCTTGCCTAAACCAGTTGTGTTTGGAAAAAAATCCTGCTTGTTCATTGAGAGACATCAGCTACAACAAAATGATGAGTCCTGTCTTCCACCAGCGAAAGCAATTTCTGCCCTCGGCTCTTGTGTCCTAGGAGGGAGTAGAGCACAAACACATACCCCAGACATACCCTAGCTTCTGCTAGTAATTTGGGAAAGATATATTCTGATTATTCTGAGATACATTCTGAATATTATGTTAATAATGTCTTTCTGTTGCCCGTTTATGAAGCATATAAAAATATGGCTGTGCCTTATGGAGCTGGATTGCCCCCGTCACGCTGCCTGTGGGCAGGAGGAGGCCCCTGTTTGCGCCCTGTCTGGCCCAGCATCACAGCCCGCCCGCACTGTGGGTGATGACTGGAGCAGGTCGGGGTGGGGAGCGAGCCTCGAGCGAGCCATGCTGGCTGCAGAAATGCTTCCAGAGAAGGTGCAGTCCTAAACAACTGCTTTTCACGTTAGTGAGGGCTTGCTGCTTTGGCTGAAGGTGTAGGAGCACTGCATGCTGAAGGTGTGGGGTGCCCAACGCAAGGACACGACCTGTGCATAGACTTTTTTCCCATTGTGTTTCACCCGTTTTCTCATCTCCTCTCACCACTTCTTGTGGTGACTATTTCAGGCAATTGAAAAATCTCTTAATACTAGGCTGAAGGGAATAGTCCTGAACTTGAATAAAGCGGATAGCAGCAGATGAAAGTGCAGACCAGAAACATGAATAAATAGTCTGTTGAGACCTTTCAGTCTTTATTATTGCTTTAAATTTGCCTTCTGGCCTATAGCCTTGATGAAATCTGACGTGGCTGAAGTGACTTGAAATAATTTGTCTACTGAAAGGATTCTCTGCAGAACTGTTAGGAGGGTGGGGAAGTGGCCTTTAATTCCGGGCTTGATTCATTTAGTGTTTAGGGTGTTTTTACTTTTTCAAGACTGTTCTAAATCTGATAACTTTCTTCGGTTTCTGAAATACATCGAATTTTATTTTCTCTAGCACTCATCAGTGACCAGGCCTAACTGGTGCAGATTGCAAAGCAGTTTCATTTATACAACTCTGAAGGGAATTGTGACATTTGTTCATTAACAAACCCACATCTGACTGTATCAGCACCATACTTATTTTTTACTTGACTAAAATCATTACAAGGCTTTTTATGGTCCTCTTTATTGCATTCAGAAGAGCTGTGGACTGCTGTCTTCCGGAGGCTAAAACACTTCTCTAGATGTTGTAGATAATTTTGCAGGGAAGTTTGCAATGCAGTGATGTCTGCTGTCTGATACATAACAACACCTGCATTGAATTAGACTCACAGAAAAATTTATAGTGTGAGGGTTTTGATGTTAGGTTTTGCAGAGTGTTTTGACTATGATGTTTTACCTGTTGTGTTAACCTTTACTTTTGCTAATAAAGTGTGCTGTTGCTTTTGAACAGAGAGCTTTAGCATTTGTATGTATACAACAAAGCATACTGCAGAAATGCTTCATAATCGAGAATGACTGCGATTTGTTTAAGCTCCTTTTATTCATATTTCTTCCACTTTGACTGACACAGAAATTTCAATGACAAAATGCAGTCAGATGTGAATGGCTTTTGATTCTCACTTTTCTGTAGATCCTGGACTGTTCCCTTTGCATTCAACCAGGGCAGCTCATGGATCTCGTTCAGTGTTTGAGTAGCTTGCACCAGAAACAAAGAGGATGAACCAAGTTGTTGTTATTAATTTTGCTGTTCCATGTAATAAAAGCACTGATCAAATTCTTGAAGGTAGGGAGGGAGATGGCTAATGGAAGGTAAATCACAGTTTGATCATTAGGCTCTGTTGTGAAAAATAGGGATTTGTTTCTGTGTCTGACATCATCCTGATTAAGTCCTTGACCTGTCTCAACTTTGATTAACAACAGGACATATTTCTTGCTAGAGTTACATCATGGTATGTGTGTGTATACTTCCTTTTTTCAGGGGTTTTGTGTGCTATAAATTTCAAGATAAACTTGGACTTAGCAGCTCTGTATTTTTACTAGTAAATACTTGTCAGTTTTACAAATGAAACCAAGGTATATCATTTGCAATTCTATTAGGAGGAGTAGTTTAATTATGATGTCTGTTCAGGAAACATGAATTAATTCCCCAGTAAAATATAATATATATTGGAAGAAACTGTAAAATGCAAGCTAACTCTTCTAAGGATGATGAATTAAAAGTCCTTTTTAAAGTGACTGGCTGCCTGATTAGTTGTTGGAGAGCAAAGGTTGGGCTGCCTCTCATACAGGCAATTATACTGCACAACAGCCAAAGCAAAACACAGTGCTGGATGCTAAACAGTGAAGCTGCTTCTGATTTTTAAGTTGGCCTTTGGAAGTTGGGACTTTTGAATTATTTTTTGCTTTGCTTTTAGTTTTTACCTTCCTCTGACATACCAAGAACTGGCAGCAACCAGTGATAGGACCTAAGGGATGCTGCTTTTAATGGTCCTGTACACTCTCTCCTGTGCTCTAGCATCTAGGATTGTATGAGTCATCATAATGATGCTTCCAGATGTTCCTGCTTTTAGCCTGATGCTCTTCTCCTCCCTAACTTGTATGGACCTGGAGTCCTTGTTTTAAAGGCCATGAGACTGAAGGAGGCCATTAAGACACGTTCTCTGGTTTGCGGTACATGGGTATTTAGGAAGTGGATGCTCCATATTGGCTGAGCTTTTTGAAATCCTTCATTTTGGGTGAGGAATCTCTTCCATTAGTTTAAAGGAGAATCAATTATGGATTACACTTTACCTTTACTTTCTCTATGCCAGTCATTTGCCATAGGATGAACCTTAGTGTAAAAGAAACCTGGGCTCTCTATACTAGTAACTTAATTCTTGGTGCACAATTAAGCTCTCCTGTAGCTACATGTGAATGATGGTTGTGAATTTTGGAGTTTTTTCCTAAGAAAAAAACATGGGACAAGCTGACAATAGGGAGAAGATGCTCCAGTCACCCTCATACTTCTGGAATTATGGATACACTAAAAAGAGGAGTGGGCATTTTAAATGTTGGCATCAGGAAGGAAAGATAGGCTTCTGAATGTGAAGTGTGTGCAAAGGAGCTTAAATCTGAGTGGCATTCTAATGCCCTCATAATGACGCTACCGTCTGTCAAAAGACATAAATCTCTTCCTTTTTTTAAAGGCTCGTCAAGTGATCGATTTGATTTTTTCATTTGTATCCCAAGATGAATTTGATCTAGAAAACAAAGTGGAAAATAAGTTATTTATTTACTTCTGATAGGTCTTTCTGCTAATATGTTACCTGTCAGTTCAGGTTTTCTTAGCTTTCTTTTTGTGACTCGACTAATGCAAACAAGATGTCATTTGTAGCCCTGAAAATACAGCAGGACAGCCAGAGCATGATTTCAGAAGCTAGAAAAAGCCAGTTAGCAGTAAAAATCTTGCCAGGGCTGCTCTTGCACTTTAATCTGTTTTTAAGGTTTATTTCTGGAAATAAAAGCTGCTTTTCTGTTTTGTTTTTGTTTTAATGTGCGTTTGTCAATAGTGATGTAGATCACATCCACAAACTGCCTGGCTTATTAAGAGGCCTAGGGCAAGACCAGAAAATTTCCTCAAATCTGTGAAGATAACAGGAAGCAGGAAGAAATATTACAGTACAATCTGCCTTGGATTTTCTCTCTTTTTCTTTTTTTCTTTTTTTTTTTTTCATAATACAACTTATCCTAGAGAGGAGAATATGCTTCTTAGGAACTAAGAGGAGAGAGAAATGTCTTTGTTCTAAGGTGAGCTGATGAAGAAGTGTGACACAGCTGACAAGTGGCCTGTCCGTGTGGCCTGTCCGCTGCTTGTCTTGCATCTATCTTAAAGTATATATTTAATTCCTAGGTGAAGAGTATATTGTGTATGTACTGGCTGTCCTGGCAGTTATGCTTTGGGAGTGGAGATGAGGAATTCCTTCTGAAGCTTTTGGAACCACCCTGATGTGAAACTGCTTTAAATAAGATGGCAACGTGCCCTTGGGTTTTTGGTGTGAGTTATGCACATTAGTCTGAATGTTGGCTAAGGCACCTCAGAAAAAAAAATGACATGGTTGACTGAAATAGAATAACATTTTCATGGGAAGTATAATAGGCATTGAACCTATCATCCTAACGTGTACTTTCTGGAGGCCGCTGTGTTGCCTTAACTAAAGCCAACAGAAATGCCTTACCTCAGAGGCTCCTTTGAGACTGTTTCCTGATCTGCTCCAAAGCTATGTAATTTTACTTGAGTTTTAGTAAATCACATTGATATTAATCTTTAGGGGAGCAGGGAGCTAGGTAGAAGCCTGCATCTAAATCAAGATTTAGTCTCTGGATGGGCCTCATCTCCACCTACCTTGGTCCTGACCGTCCAACTCCTATTTTAGTGAGCGGGAAGAGCAAATACTCTACTAGCATGACCCCTCTGACCTGCTTTGGAAATCTGGGGTGAGATGAGTTACAGCATAGCAGTGACTGGACTTCTTGCCTGTTAGGAGCTGAGGGCAGGATAGGAAATTTTGGGACTTCTCGGTGAGCCACCTGCTCGCAATTCCTGTAGGACTCGAAATCTGAACTGTCAGATGAGCTGAGATGGGAATAATGCTTTTTTCTGATCTGGGATTTGTGTTGGTTGGAGCAGTTTGTATGGATCTCTGGTTGAAATAAGCTAATAAGACAGAGCAGGGAGTGCATTGGAAGTATTCTGAGGAGAGGGAAGACATTTTCTGACTGTGAAACCCTCATCTGTCTGTTACTCCCTGCGCGATCTCCGATTTGCAATACATATATTTCATGCTTCAGATCCAAGCTTATTCAGGTAGGCTTCTGAGGGAAAGGGTCACATTCTGCCAGCACAAAAACCATCTTGCAAAGGCAGGAGAAAAAAAAAGAATCCATCTCCAGACTGAGAATGACCCTTCATGGAAGGACAGAAAAGAAAAAAGTCTTTTATGAAGGGCGTGTATGTACATGTTCTGAAGTCTCTGATCATTTTCATTTTTGAATTACTGGTTAAAGCTGATAAGAAGGAAAGCTCAGTAGGTTCTTTTGCATCAAAAGAAGCTGTTGTTGGGCCTGATGTTAATTTATTAGGAAAGACATGCTCAGCAGAGCACATACTTGCTAATGGCTGTAGATGGGATTAAAATGATTTAAAGAATCAGTATTACAAAACGAGCAAGGAGGTGAAACGTTTGCATGCAGCTGTTTGAAAATGCAGCCAAGCACATGCGATACGTTTGGAAGGCAGGTCCGAATGAACGGCGGCGGCCCGGCTTTTTGCTATAGATAGGCAATCTGTTCCTGATTCTGCCAGGGGTAGCGTTGCAACGTCGGTCACTTCAGATAAATAAAGTGGGAGGAATTACTGTAGCCTGCGTTGGGAAAAGAGTCTGAGGCCCTGCTCTAAAATAACAGTTGTAGAAATATTAACAGGCCAAGTAGTGAAACTGTGGTACTTCGCTTCCTAGGCAGCTCCAGTGTTGCCTCCACGAGGCAGAAGGATTTGCTGGAGAACTGTGGGTGTCCTTAATACCTTTCTCTCTAGGAGATGGTTTCCTGTGTCAGCTGTAGCTGGGATATGAAGGAACTGCCACTTTCACTGTGAGATTGTCACCGTGCTAAGGCAGACAGCTAAGGCCAAGTGTACTTGGGACCATGCTTTTAAAAGAGGAGCAGGAAAAAGGGTTTTAGTTTTAGACTAATAGGTTTTAGACTATGTATCTTGAGCGGAGGCCTTCCAAAGTCTGCTTGCTGCTCAAATCTACTGAAGGGTCAGAGTCCCTGTTCTTCTTGGAACACCTTTTTAAAAGGGTAAAGCACAAAACTTGCTTTAGTTTACCTAGTACCTAGTTTTAGGTACTGTTTCCATATGGATATTTTAAAATATCCGTAAATAAAATGTACCAGCTACAAATTGGAACTGAGAGGGAAATGGAAAGTGAAGTTACGTGTGATCTTATTACATTAAATTTTAAGCAATATATTATTAATTGAATTTTATTATGTCTTGATATTATATATAGGATATAACAAGGAAAAAGAATGTTATGGCGCAGATACGGTACATATTTAAAACCTGGAAAATAAATCTTCACAGGACAGTGAAATGAATTTAGTCCTTGGCAAAACAGAAGTATTGACTTCGCGGAAGGAGGTCTTTCTGGAACAGGCCATTTTTCAGCACGTGCCACGGTTCCCGTCCAGCGCATGCCGGCTGCCACGGCAGGGATTACGCTCCTTCCTTTATTACATTTTTAATTTCCTAACTAACTGGATCCTGCTGTTTCAGCCCTTCGTGCAACACGGCGATTTCTGTGCTAAATCCAAAGGGGCTAAATTAAAGTGAAAGAAAATTTGCATATTGTGTAAAACTCGACATGTTCAGCAGATCCAGATTATATGGTGCTAATCACAAACACTGGATAAAGAAAATCCTCTTGAAGTCACCCTGGGGTTAAGTCAACTGCTTTACGCTCTTTGACACACACCCATGAAATATGTAATCAAGCCTGTTTGACGTCCTCTCCTAATTATGTGGGTATATTTTAAGCAGATGCTTTTCCAGCTGATCTGTGCCTTTTGAGATCCTTTCTTCATTATTAATCAGAAAATGATGCTGTCCGTTAATGGCAAGTGCCAATTACAAGAAAATAACGTTAGTTTCTCTGCTTAGAAGCTGTGTTTTTGCAAATAAGACCACTGCCAAATATCATATAGATAGGAAGAAAATGTAGGAATCTCTGAATGCTATCCATCAGGGGCTTAATTATACTGTGCTGTTTTAGCCTGAAACTAAAATTTATTCTTCCACATACTGATTTTTTAATTTGAGGGAAAATATGAAGTAAAGAAAATTCTCTCTTGGAGTAGGAATGGACTGTTGATTTTCACAAAAGCTAGACTTTTAATGGTAAAAATACTTTCCACCCTACGATTATACATTTTATTTAACTTATTTATTTAACTGTCAAGAGTATTAATATATGTTTATCTTTTAGTGAATTCTTATTCAGTGAGAAAACATTGGGAGAAAAAAAAAGAATAATTAACAGGGGAGCGCTGAGTTTTAAGTAAAACCTGTTTTTATTGTGTAAGAAAAGTCTGCAGAGCTTGCTAGTGTCCTAGTTGATTTTGGCCTTGCTGTTATGTTTAGAAACTTAAACTGCGTCTTGCGTTTTGCCCAGTTTTGCCCAAGTCTGTAACTTCTGGAGTGTCCTGCGGTGTGTTTTGCAGAGACATCTACTGGCAACGTTTTAACTCGCACTGCTCTCCTCAGGCCCTGCGATGCTGGTTCCTTCACCATGGAGGCCTTTCCCAAAACAAACACAAGTAGTTCATATCCTAGCGGTACTGAGGCATTAAATCTACTCTTTGAGAAGAATCTTTAGGTCCAATATCAAGAGATGCAAGTATAATAAGGGCAAAAAATCTTCCTGTTTGCGTCGTTAGTTGGGGACGTGGGGGCATTCCCACTCGCGGCCTGTGTCCGTTGGCGGTGGGCGGCCATTTCGGGTGTGTCGCTCCCTCAGGCCCGCTTTAATGCTAAATACTGCATTTCTGTCACAGCTATTTAAAATAATGCTGTAACTTTTTTCCTTTCTTTCCATTTTCTTTCCTCTTTCTGCCCCTTCTCCCCCTCTCTTTTTTTCACTTAAGTAACTTGTAAATATTTCATTAAAGCAGCTTACCAGCTGTGCTCTGCTGAATTCAACACACAGCCTGGAAATTGGCTGGTTTAACTCAATGGTTGCTTATGCGCTTTGAGAGTGACTGTGTTGTCTCAAGTTGATGCTAAAATTTCTGTTTCGTCATTGTTTCGACCAGCAATTATTTTCCTAAGCATTATTACCTGAAACTCTAGCACGCTAAAATTTATGCCTCTTTTTCTCTTTAAAACATACATTTCTGAAGCAGATGGAACTTGAGCTACCTTCCTCTGAATGTTTCATAAGATTTTGAGGCAATCATAAAAATCAATGTATTTTGTATGGGCCAGTGTCAGTATTCTCAGAAGTACCAACAAAAATGGTGCTGAGCAGGTAAAATTCTGTGAGAATATTGTATTTTAGAAAAAGCTGCATTAATAAGGTTGTAGAGAGATAATAAAAAATGCTGGGGTTATCCGGTCAAAGAAACAAATCAGATGCTATCTTGAAAATATGGACTGAATGAGCAGATTCTTAATTTCAAATAATTTTATCATTAACAGCACAAATCATGGGAATTTAGATCAGATCTCAACAGACAAATTTTCTCAGCTTGACTATGACAGTTAGAGGATAGTCACTTTTTACAGTAGAGCAATGTTGGCAAAACGTGTGCTTGATTATATGTAATTATTTCACTAAGAAAAGCAGGCTGAGGTGTAGGTGCAAAAGCTAGTGTATACCTATCTGAAGTAGGAATTTGTGATAGCGTGGGCACACTGCCAAAACTTAAAAGCAGTTAGAAGCTATTCAGTCCTGAGAGTCTAGCAAAGTAGTTCCATGTTTCAGGGATTATATTCTACATCAGTGCAAAATTGAGTGTGAAAATGCCTTCTTTCCAACACAGCAGAATACTCCTAAAGAATTACAGAACAGTGCAAGGCAGCAAATATTTATGATACAGTGGAGAGTCCTCAGCTAGTATAAATAGAGTTTCCTGATATTAGCATGATGATGATAGTAGACACCTTCTGGGTTCGATTAGGTGATCTCCAGAGGTTCCTTCCAGTCTCAACAGTTCTGTGATTAAAGCATGCCCTAAATCATTGGCTAGGAATTTGGGAATGCCATTGGAAAAGCTGCCATTTGTAGAGAGGTTTAAGAAGCATCATCCAAATATTGAAATCTAACATCTCAGTTAGCTTTTGTCTCCATAGACGTCAGTAGGAGTTCTTATCATAGAAGAACTTTGTCTGGAAATTAAAAGGCAAGCTGAGGGGTCAGAATTATTAAACTGTTTTTATAAAGTTTTTATAAAACCTTTATTTCTTTTCTTCTAAATTCCAGCTATACTCTAGAGTGGTATGATTTTCTTTCCATAGATAGGAAGAAGAATTAGAGCTGACTGATTCTACGTGATTTAGGAAATGACATCGCAGGTTGAATACTCGCAGGTATTTGGTGTTTAAGCCTATTTTCGTCAAAGGAGGATGTTTGTTTGGAAAGGTTTGTTTTCCAGCATAGATTCCACAATCACAGAAGTAGTTTATTTTCCTTCTTGTGACTAGATGATAAGCAGTGAAACCTAGCTCCTAGCGAGCAGAGAACTTGGGCCTAAGTGTGAATAAGTTCTTTTGTGAAAATACATTAAAATTAGATTGTGAGTGTTCCATGAACAACCATATCACAGCACCTGTGGAAGGCTGTTTTCACGTTGCTGCCAAATGGCAACTGAAAACTACCAGCTACTACCTTTCCAGAGTGCTTCAAGGCACCTCTTCTTACTGTCTTACCTTTATTTTTCCCATTCTCTCTTTTTTTTTTTTCTCATTAGTGACATTTCTGTTTTTATCTTGTCTTTGAAAGCTGTAATTGTCTTTGTTCAAGGAGATATTCTTTAAACTCATTCAGAACAAGTATCATTAGCTTTGTTGTTGTAATTTCTGTGTTCGCTGCTGTCTTTATGGATTTGGTGTGATGAGGATTTCTTCTTTTTATCTTGAGATGAAAAAGGAGGAGGATTTTTTTTTCTAAAGAATCGTGAAATCGCACTGGGTTTCACCTAGGTTTTGGTTCCCAAACGCATTGTGGCAGAGTAAGTGATTGAGTGATTTCCATTTCCAAACACCCACCCTAAATTTTGTCCATGTCCACTGGCTGTGTAGTTCTGCCAGGACTAACCTCAACTACAGCAACCTCAGCCTCTGTTAAAAGAAAACCAAGCAGTGCTGTGGCTGGAAGCTGTGAGTCTTAATCCTTGTTGAAGTCATAGGTGGCAACTGAAGAGCTTAGCACCTCTAGCTTATAAGTCTCTTCTGTCAGTGCGCCCTGTGCTTCTGACAGCAGCTGCTAAGCAGAGGCTTGAATTTCATAGCAATATATTTTAAAAAGCATGAGGAAAGAGACAGACTCAAAGGCATTTCTGAGAAATAAAATCCCCTGTAATTCTAGATTCAGAAGATAAGGGTAGAGAATAGAGGCTGCACAGACTGTCTTGGAGAATAATAATAAGCAAGTGCTTAAATGCCATCCTGTAAATCAGTTGCTTCTTATAATCCGAAATATTTAATGCAGCGCTGAGTACCTTGCTGTAAAAGTAGTTCTGTAGAATTGGAGGGTGCGCAGAGATGAGTAGCAAGAGTGGCCAGAGACAGAAAAAAGGGCTTTTGCGAGCAGCAACTGAAACTGTGAATTGTGTGCGAGGAAAGAGGGTGAGGACAGGAGCTTTTGGGCTCCCTGCTTTGTAGCAGGGGCAGAAGGGAAGCTGCAGTTAGGAAGGGACTAAAGCGACACTGGTAGTTACTTGCACCAGTGAACTATGAAACTCTCACTCTGCTGGTAATACTGAGCCCCAAATTCCAGCACTGAGAGGAAGAAAAGCAGGAAGAATGAATTTGTGTGTAAGCCCATCTGGAACGATTAGAGTTAGAGCAAACTGTGCTCCTCCTTCCTGCTGTGGAGCTAGCAGGACTGCTGCTGGAGAGCTGGCAGTCTTATTTCAGACTCAAATAGGAGTCGGTCAAATACTGAGGGTTACCAGGCCTTGTCACTCTGGTGTCATAATAAGTTGTGCCTTGTTCAGTGGGGAGAGCCCAGATGAAGGTCTGGGAATTTGTGTTGCCATCGTAGCGCTTACCTTGGAACATTACCTTGGGGAAGCTATTGGCGTTTCTGATTCTGTGCTCCTTTCCTTAGACACGTAGAAAAAGAAGTATAAATCGCTTCGAGCACTACAGCTATACAAAGGTTGCAGTGATTTATTATGATTATTTTTTTGTATTGTGCACCAGCCTAAAACCAACTTTAAAGTAAGTATTACACAGTCCATGACCTTGTCTTGTATTATTTTTATTTCTTTCCTATATATATTTTTAATAACACTGTGTCTGCTTATCAAAAAAATGAGCACTTGTGTGAATTTAAGACTCTGTGTGGAAAAACATGAAGTATGTGTTTTCCAGCAGACGTTTTGTTTTGAAATGTTTCCAGGTATAAGATGTTCCCCTGTTGCTTTCTGTTCCTGCTGTTCCACCTGGCCATGGCTATTCTTAGAAGCAAGTGTATAAGTCACCATACGGGAAATTAAACCACTGTCAAGGAAAGAGCAGAGCGGGGGAAAATAACCTGAAAAGGATCTGCAGGGACAATCAAATTGTTCCTCGGCCACTTGATTCAATAAGAACAAGAACATTGAAGGGATTTGGGGGGCTGCAAGCTGCTGCCAGATCAATGCGCTGGCCATCAGCTGCCCGGCGTGCTCTTTGGTGCTGAGCATCGAACTGCAGGGAACGGCTGCTGAAGCAAAAGGATGAAGTTCACACTCCAGAGTGCCTTTGTCCTGATATGTGTAATTCTCGTGGCTATTTGGGCTGAACTGTTTTAATTGTGAGAAGTGTAGTGCAAAGATAATAATTATCCAGTCATCCTGGTAAAACGGGTTGACATGTTTCTATTAATCATACTCATTAAATTATTAGGCCACTTATCCATAATTGCTGCTAATATGCACTACATGACTAGTGGACGTTACACTGATAACAATTCTGAAAGGAATTTTTACTCTTTTGAAGAGTTATGAGCTCAGCGAACGGCGTAGCTGTGCCTGTCCATCTCGTGCTGAATGCAACAAGCTGAAATCACCCACATTGCAGAGTGAGGCAGCTGAGAGGTCTGCCAAAACCACGGCTTTGGAAATCATCTGTCATAGCAGGAAAGATCTCTTTTGTTCCTATTTTTTTCCAAACACCAAGAGTGGGAGCTTCCTGCTAGTTACTTGGCAGAAACTCTCTCAGCAGGAGCTTGAAGCCCATGCAGCAAATCAGAGGACATACTCCAGTGCTGCCAGGTGGTCAGAGGGAGGCAAATACCTCATGTTTTCAGATGAGAAAGGTGGTGTTAAAAAGGGTAAGAGAAGAAGCAGCTTTAAAAAAAATAAAAAATAAAAAATTGTTCATTGATTTCTCAGCAAACTCCATGGAGAAACCTGCTGTGACATGATGGTCATAAAATGTAAAGGCACTGGAGGACAATTATCAGATTGCTGGAATTTGTGAGATTCATTCAATTACTGAAATTTAAAGCTGAAAAATAAAACGTTTACTTCATCTTTTCTTGTGCTTGTCATGTTTAATGACAGCTATGAGTGAAAAACGTGGTCAGTTTTGTGCCAGTGTGCATTGGGCCGCGGGAGGAGGCCTGTGGAGGCCTCGGCCCCAGCACCGAGGGCTGCACCCGGCGTGGGGCCGTGACAACTGGGGCACGTGTTGTCCCGGGAGCAGCTGCAGCAGGGAATGAAGGGTATCAGCAGAGAGCTGGACGAAACCCACCAAACGAGATCTGTTACGGCTTCTCCTTGGTCTTATCTACAGCATCCACTCAGCTCATCAGCTGGTACAGAGCGGTTTAAAGCCTAGCAATACTAATGCAATTGGGACAGCTAGGGGTACATAGAAATCTGCCCACTAAAAGCAATGTTACTCCCACCAAAGACAAGACTAAATTCCTGATGTTACCTTCAGCTTGTCTAAGCACCATACGTCCAAATGGCAAGCGATGACTAAGCTACATCATGTTTCAATGAATATTCCAACGTAGATGCATTTTTTTTTTTTTTTGGTGTTGCAGTTCTTGGCTTTTTAATTTTCTAATGCTCTTTCAAGGACTGTGCTTTTGGGAAGGGGAGGAAGGGAGAAGTTTGCTATTAGAGGAAAAAAGGCACACTGCCATTTCATTTCTTAGTAGAGGTTCATAATGCGATTACCAGAATGTGAAGAACAATCAAATAATGTAAGGGCTTATTCTCTATGGATAGCAAAAATAAATTTCAGTCAAATGTTTCCGGCAGAAATCTCAAATTTGTCATGCAAAGTACTTTCCTGCATTCAATGTAATGTATTTATATGAGTCAGAAACATCAAACATTAGGATAAATAGCCAGATTATAAGCACGGTCTGCTTATGAAATGATTGGAATAGAAGCGCAATTAATGAAACTGGCAGAATTGCTATAAAGCGGTGCTAATGCCTCGGGATTTAAAAAAGCATCCCATTTTCCAGAAGCGGGTGGAGGAGATACCTGGGGACTGCTTGCCGCTCTCCTCCTGTTGGTAACCGCTCACGCCTGCCTGGGACTTCTGTTCGTGCGAGGAGAGAATCAGGCACAGTATTTTCTGACTTCTCGGCTGATGTTTAGGTATTTCTTTCAAAGGGGAGCTGAAGCCTCGGAAGCCAAGGGGAGGAAATGAAAGAGGAGCAGCGTAATCTCTGCTCCCCTTTTACCCAAAGGCAGTATAATACTATATACTGGTACAGAGGGAAAAGAAATGGAAAAAAAATAAATAAAGCAGGAGCAGGAGAGCTGTCTCTGGCACAAGTGCTGCTAGAAGCTCCTTATCCAGCCTTGTCAGCCCTGCTGATGTGGCAGAACTGCCCTCTGGGATGATGCTGGTCTGACTTGCCCCTAGAAGAGCAGGTTGAGCAGGGATGGCTTCTATCTGCTTTTCTCCTTTACTTTCTCTCCATCCCTAAAGAAAAAGGATATAATCTGAGCTGCCTGGGTGACATCTTTACATATTTGTGAGAGCTAAGACAGGAGTCGTTGACATTCCGTCAATGGTGACATATGGTGACAATATGGTGACAATTTAGAGTTGTGGCTCCTGCATGTTTTGAGGGCTGAAGGGTGCATGTTAGGGGAAAAAAGGACTGAAACAAATGTTAAGCATGACACCTATGAGAGGTCTGTACTGGTTTGTATGTATGCACACTGGCCTGCAAGTGGTGCAGTGTTGAGGTGCACCTGTGTTGGTGACGGTGTGTTGGGTTGATCAGGGGTCTGTCATGAGGAGACTGTTTCCAGGAGGGGTGATTGGTTTTCTGTGTTTAGGCTGTTCATCAGCTCATACTTCTGGGGAGCTGAGGAGGATGAATGACAGCTCTAGATGACCTGTGCTTAGTACCAAGCTTAGAGTGTAGTAAATGTAAAATGAGAGGTAAAAATGATGTTACATCATCTGTGTGATGATCTTGAAGCCATCTAGGATTTACTACAGCTTATCATTGCCTAGGAACTAGGGTAGTTTAAGCCTAGTTATTCATGGCCTGCAGATCCTTGAGATCAGTTTTGCTAGCAAATAGGGGTGTTACTCTGCCTACCACAGAGGGAGATTTTTTTCTACGAAAGAAGCAACTCTATTAGATATGGGCTACATAAGATTTTTGTTGCCTTGGTTTTAACTGAACTCTAGTTGTTTTTCTGCAGAAACCCCCTTTTTCCCCTTTGATGTGATGCAGAGATCCAAGGTGCCCAAGCAACCACTCACAGTGGAGTTACTCTTCCAAGAAATGTGGGAAATCGATAAAGACAACATGATTTGTTATGGAGTGTTTTCTGTGTTTACTTCTATTCGAAATATTTTCTTCTTCCAGTGGGTCCTTAAGAAGTCCTAATTTGATAAACCTGGTAAAGTACAACTTGAGAAAAAAATTAGTAACTCTCTTGCTTCTTCCTCACAGCACCAGCTGTGGTTTGTGATAAAACAAGTTCCCAAGAAAGAGTTCTGAAGACCTTAATTCATCTATTTCTAAATCTATAAGTAACTTTTCCTTCTCTTTTAATGTTGTGGCCAAAAGAGATTTTTCCAAATGTCAAGTTACTCTAGAAAGAACTAAGTCTTCCATGTCTTCATTATGCTCCGTAGAAAGAGTGGCTTCACCACTTGCAGAGGCCATTGGTCAGCAACATATTTACTGAGCAGAACATTCAGCATTATTTAATTTTGGTGAAATGGAAACTTTTTTTGAAAGGTGAAATTCCTGAGTTTTTGTAGGAAAATTCATCATGTTTTATATCTGTGAAATGCGGAAATATTTCTATTTGTCTCATTTTCTTGTAGATTACAATGGGATATTTGTTTTTATATATCCTGTTGAAAGTTACAGAAATATAATCAGTGGTCTGTGGTATCAGAATAATTAAGTGTGGTAATTTCGGAATTTCATCTGGAAGAATGTGACTGATGACAGTAAGAGGCTTTATAGGCCAGTGAACACATCCTCTTCTGCCACTTCAGTCACTACTTCATAAAAAACCTGTTTGTAAGTTATTGACAAGGTGCATGTTCATGGGCCTCAGTTGAGTTTTATTTTAATTTTCGCTTCACAAGAATTTCATCCCTTTATATTTGTATTTCAGATCAGAATACTCATTAATGCATTGGAATTTCATTTCACAGAAATTCTGCTCCCTGAACAGCTGTGTAGAAACCCTCCTTGCTCCTTAAAAAGTCTGACCTTTCTAAAACAATGAGGAGAGTTGGAACCAAGTACCGTTGCTCATAGATTATTAAAGTTGTTTTTAGCTGTATCCTTGTGAAAAGACAACTGATACATCATTAGAAAATTAAACTAGTGGCATAAATAGGCAGAGCTTTTTGCCTTTTGCTTTTATCGGTCAATGAACCTATGACATCTTTTCCAGAGCCACAGAGGAACTACATGTTTTGTTAAATGCGATGAGAACCAAGTGCCATCCCAGATCACAGCTGGCTTCTGGCAAGCCCTCCGTACATTGCTGGCTGCTCTGAAAGAGTGAAAGAAAGGCATGGCTTTTTTCCTATTGGCCAAAATTATTTTGTTAG
>JAVCKT010038029.1:16271-28459 GCA_032273925.1 Rhynchotus rufescens | reverse complement strand
TTTCAAAATTAAGGCCTTGCAAGAGTTGGGGGGAAAAAAAAAAAAAAAAAAAAACATGCAAAAGGGAACTTTGCACATCTTGTAGCTGCCATCATATAAACGCTGCAGCTTAGAGAAGCCCGGGACAGATGAGTCCCAGGGAAGCTCTACTAAAAGGAGACAAAATAAATCACCAGTGAGCCTAAAAAAAGATGAGGGCCACAAGCAGCTTTCTGCTCGGCTGGCAGCAGCACTGGAACAACAGTGCCCTGTGCTAATGCAACAGCTATTTGCAGCCTCTCCCAGAATATAATCTGCCGCAATTACAAATCCAAACTGCTCCGTCTTGGCCCCATGATGGAAAAAGCCCGTAGGATTTTATTAATGTGCAGCTTGCTCCTGGAAGCCCCACCCTGCCTGGCAGCACTTGCCACATGGGATGAATTATTTGCACTTGGTTAGAAATGCAACAGCAGGCGAGAGCCCTGGGGGACTTCAAAGGGAAAATAAAGTTTGGATTTTAGACCAGAGTCCTGGGCTTTAAGCGTTGGGTCTTTCCACACTAAGGCTTGTTAGCGTCTGCAGAGAGAGAAGAGCTACCTGTATTGCTCTATGGTAATTTTCTGGGAGAAAACGGGATACCCTTCATATGGAGATGCAAATCCAGGCATGGGTTTGCCAAGGAGGGGCAAACTCCCTCTTGGCACTGCAGGATGCAGGGCTGCAAAGCCCTTGTCCCTTCGCCCTCAGCAGAGCAGCTCCCAGAGCTCCTACAGGCTTTGCCTGATTGACTTAAAGGATGAGAAAAAGTCCTGTTGGGGAAAGTCCTGTTGCCTGCTGGCAAAAAAATCCTTTTTCCACAGAAGACATATGATCCACCTACACCAAGGAGCATTTCCAACATATTTGTGCTGCTGCAGCCTATAACAAGCAGCGAGTACAAACAGTAGACACCTCCTCCTCCTCCTCCAGGCACATTTGTGCTCGCTAAAGCAACCACTTTAACAGCTCTCCCTACCACATCCCTTGGGACAGCAGCTCAGTAGCTTGCAAGGCTCTCTCCAAGATTCCCAGTTTGTCCCATTTGGGACTGGGTTAGTCCCTACAGTAAAACGCACGCTCTGCTGCTTGGCTTAGCTCAAGCAGCCACCTGAGCAGTGTGACCAGCACATCTGCAGCTACAGCAAAGTTACAACTCATTTTTACATTTAGAGACATCAATTTCCTTCAGATGTATCCACTAGCTACTTACCTTTGACCACCCTTCTGAACACACCTTACACGGGTGATAAATCACTGGTATCTGTGCAGCACGCTGTTCTTCAACCCTATGAAGTTGCTGTTCTACAAATCTGGCTAGTTTCTCTAGTCAGATTTTGACTAGGAGTTTTATCTATTTACACTGATTTGTGGACTTAATAGTCAAAGGATTTATTCACACTAACAGTCATCATTTCAAAGACTTATTTTAAAATATCAAAGTTTCTTCACAATAACATTCTTACAGTTTTGAGGGACTTTCTGCCATTATAACATCTATGCAGAGTCACAGCCAAAGTTTACTCAAAGCTATTGGAAAAGTTACCTGCAATTTGCACTGAGCCATCTTCTCCCAGAAGAATATTTCCTGCTTTCACGTCCCTGCAGAAAAATAAAACAAGAGTAAGCAGAACTCAGTAAAACCTCCTCCTTTCAACCAACAAAATCACTTTTTTTTCCCTCCAACACTTTCGCTTTCCAACATTTTCCACGTGCATTTTGTTGCAGCATCTCCCTTGCTTTCAATCAAGCAGAAGGCTGCCTGCAAGACGAGGATGCTAAAGACAAATTGAAGAGCAAATCGAAGCTGACAGGAGCCTTCAGTCAGCCTTTGAACGAGTATTTTAAGCCCTGACAAATGACTGCCTCTTGCTGGCAAGGAGCATCCCAGGGCCAAACATCTGTTTGAGGCATTGGTATAGGAGGTAGTACAAGAAAATTCATTACTAATTTGCTTTGGTATAAGAGGTAGTACAAGAAAATTCATTACTAACTTGCTTTACTGGTCAAGAAAGCTTAGGTATATATGGAAATGCTGAAGTTACATTAATAGAGAAGGTGATTTAATAGCAGAATGGGATTTAAAGCAACGAGAAGCTGTGACAGCGATATTGGAATAACTAGATAAGCATAAAACATACTCACAGCTGAAGCACTGCTATAAATGCCACAGGTGCATAAGGAATTTCCTAAAAATATATTTTTTTTTGCCTACTAGTGCATGAGAAAGTTAAATCTTGGTCCATCTCATCCTAGCAGCCTAACGAAGGTATGCAAAAAATACGGGTTTACGTGAGGGTGATGAGGGCAAAACAGTCAGAGGAGCTTTTTATTAAATTATCTGCCTGTTACCAGTGCTGAATCACAGCCTTGCCCAATAGGGCCCATGAGCTACACGAAACAGGCAATAGTTAAATGTCCCTGCAGACGAGAAGGCACCAGCGCTGTTGGGGGCTCTCAAGTACCCTGAAGATCCTCAGAGATTAAACACAACCTTAGGCAGGTGGCAACGTCCTCCGTTATCCAGCACAGCCAGAGTAAATCACCATTTTAATCAGTGTTGCAAAAGGTGGGCACTTTCTGCAGAAGGGCTCATGGACAGGGCTTAGGTAGAAGGTTCCTCTGGGAGCTTCGGAAGCGCCAGGGCCGCGTTTGTGCTTCCCGACGGGATGCACTTGGCCCCCCTGGGAATCCTCCCCTCCCAGCCACGCTCCTGGGAATGTTTATTCCACAGCAGCAGGGGTGTTTCCCAGCACTTCCAGGCTGGGCGGGAAAGGAAGGGACGGCACCCAAAGCTCTTGCAGGAGCTACTGCTGCTCTTGCCCATGCAGCCCTCGCCCCATCTGTCCTTCCAGCCACGCTCCGGCACGGCCCAGGACAGCGAATTCCCAACCATTATGCACGGCACGGTCCAGAAACCCTGGCCAAATTGCTGCTCTAGGCATCAGCTCTCCCAGTGCAGTTTTCTAAATTCAGCTTGGATTAAAATTAGCGTGAATTCTTGGTGGAAGTAACCACCAGTGAACACAGAGCTTTGGCTCAGAAGATCATGAAAAATCCTGGCTACCACAAGCAGGTAGTGACAGCCTGGAAACACCTTCCAGGCCTGCCCTTTTTCACCTGTATCAGCATCACTGCAGCATCCTCAGGCAGCGCTGGATCAACGCTGGGCGGACAGAGGCCTCCTGCTGCAGCGCCCCCGATGCTCCTGCAGCATCTCCCAATTTAGCACCACGTTTAAGCTAAATTAATTACATTTAAAGCAACTTAGAGGAGGAGGAGGGGAGAGGAATGGCCGTTTCCTGTTTATTCTGTTCAAGAGAAACCTATAAATTCACAAGCTGAAGAGCAAGGAGTTTGTTACTGCAGGATGCAGCTGCTGCCAAGTACAACAGTTTGAAGGTGCTTCCCACTAAGATGGACACGACCGGATCCGGCGGATACAGAATCACTGGTGGCCTCCGGCAAAATTACTGTGTTGGAAACAGGAAGCATCCCTAGGCCACAGCAATGGTAATTATTTTGCATGGTAAACGAAGTAACAGAACACCAGAGTAAACATTTCCTTGTCAGCAGCTTAGCGCACGCTCACATCCTTTGGGGCATCTCCACTCCATAGCTCGCGTTTTCCTCTCTTCTTGAAGCTTCCAAGAGCCTTTCCCTAAAACAGCACTGATGTTTTTATTCAGTTTGCACACCTGGATTGGGAAGAAGGGCTTGGATGCCCTCCAGTGCAGAGAGATGCTCCATGTTATCCCAGAAAGGCTTCACAGCAGGGCACAAATCCCTGCTCGCTCCCAAGCTGGACCAAGGGCACTCGTTTCACACAGCCAGGCCACATTAGACCCTACATAAACAATGTTAGACTCCATATGAACAACGTGGACTCTCCAAACCATCAAAAGTACAAGAAAGTGCCCAGATAGAAGGGACTTGGGAGCACAGGGAAGCTCCTCACAGAGCACCGAGGTACCAGCTGCAACTCTGCAACCCAGGCGAGCGCAACACAACTCCCCATTACAGATTTTAATAATTTTGGCTTTTGCAAGAAAAGGCATGAAGTATTTTAAGAGGCTTGTTGAAAAGTAGCAGCTTCACAGGATGTGGAAATCTCAAAGGAGTTGCCTGAACGCCAGCCCACATCTGGAGCAACCATTACTTGAGGCTAGTGAAGATGCAGCCCCTTAAGTGACCTGAGCAAAGAGCAACCCAGCACCGAAGGAAGCGAATGATAAAATCGAGGAGGAAACAGAGGTAAATTCTGCTATGCCTCCTTTTCTAGCCTGCTGTTCGTGCCTTTAGGATGCAAGGCTGCCTGTCAGCACAGCCATGAGTCATCTGCCCCTTAGACAGGATTTACATCAGCTGCAACAATAAATTTTCATAGACTCAACTCCATAGTGCATAATTTGGGATGAGGAAGTAATGGTTGGACCTGCCAAGTTTTATGCAAAAAAAGAAGTGCAAGATGCAAGAATAATTATTATTTTGCTAATGGTAACTCAAAATATTTTTACTGGATACAACCTTTCGCTGCAGTCGTAATTTGCAAAATGCTTTCAGGACAATATTTCTACTTCCAGTTAGATATGAAGCAATTTGCCACATTACAGGCCAAATGAGCTCAATTCTCTCTCAGCTGTCAAACATCATTCCCCCTCCAGCAATATGTTACCTATGTGCCCTGTTTCCTTTGTGTTATGAGCCAAGATATAAACCATTGGCTATAAGAGGTTTATCAGTAGAGAGGGCTGCAAAATAGAAACCAGGTTTGGGCTACACAAGTGCAAAGAAATGTCTTTATTCCCCCCAAAGTCAGTGTGTTTGGTGTAATATAACCAAGCAAGACAACCACAGAAGTGCAGTAAGCGAGCCTAAGTTGGTTCCACTCCAAAAAAAAAAAAAAAAAAAAAGCTGTGTTTTTGTGGTTTAAGCAAGGCCCTCACACTGCTGAGGTTTTGGGCTTGGCCCCCAGTTTTGGGTTTGGATGCACCTGGCTGCCCAGTCCAAGTCTCACAAGAGTCGGGGCATTTCTAAAGCTCCAGCTTCCCAGGCAGAAGTACAAACACTTGGGTTAACTGTCAGTGGAATCCCAGAATGGTTGAGGGTGGAAGGGACCTCTAGAGATCATCCAGTCAAACCCTCTGCTCCAGCAGGGACACCCAGAGCATGGGGCACAGGGTGACATCCAGGTGGGTTTGGAAGATCTCCAGAGAAGGAGACTGCATTATTTGTCCAAACATTGTTATAATGGAAAACAAAGAAGCAAAGACAGCAGCACGAAGCAGATTGTTAAAAGGAAACTTTAGTAAAAGGAATACAGGTGAGGAAAAAAAAAAATCTCTATTAATGAAATTTTCTAATTACTGTTGTGGCTTCCCAGGCTTAAAAGGAGGGCAGCATTCATCAACAAACTCAAATATCACAGAGATACTTCACTAGCAGGAAAAATAAATCAGGTTACACGAGGTTACGAAGCGGACCGCTTAGTTCCTATCTGAACTTGGGTTTTATCCAGCTTGTACGCGCCAAAGGCTTTAATCTCTTAACTATCATTTCATTAGCATCTCTGTAGAGATCCAGGGTGTTTATAGAGTATCTGGGAGGCTTTCATGTGCCAGAGTTGAAAAGCATAATAGAAGAACCAACAAGCCCTAGCAAAGTAAGCTTTGGCACATCATACTATATCATTTTATGCTTATATAATCATAGAATCATAGAATCACTAAGGTTGGAAGGGACCCTTGGAGATCATCTAGTCCCATCCCCCTGCACACACAGTGTCACCTAGAGCACATGGGTCAGGGCTGCATCCAAAGGGGTTTTGAAGATCTCCAGAGTAGGAGATTCCATAACCTCTCTGGGCAGCCTGTTCCAGTGCTCTGTCACCTTCAGTGTCAAGAAATTTCTCCTTACGTTACAATATAAGAGCTTTATTTCCATGCTTGACACCATGAAAAATATGAAAAGAACTATGCCACCTTGTTGAGCAAGGCCAAAAAGGCCAACTACTCAATAAAACACCTAAATAAAGCATCTAAATGCCTATAACCAATATAACTCCTTGACAATATATTAGCCAGAGAGCCAGTAGAGCTAGGTGAAGAAACAAATATCATTCTAAATGTTTTACAGCAAATAAAGTTCAGTTTGGAAACTCCAATTGTCATGAATTTTCCCTTAAAGGCCCCAGTGAAGAAGACATTGAGCAAATATTCCCTGGAGACCCCTCACATCGATTTGCTGCTCACTCGGGAGCGCGAGCTTCAGTTTGCTTCAGTGAAAACCCCACTAGAGATCCTCTAGAACACCACTACAGATCCTCAAAAACCTTCTATGATCGTGAAGGGTTTTGCAATGTTAGGGACAGGATGAAGAGAAGCCTTGCCTTCACTACATTTAAATGTTTTAGTTCAAAAAACTAGAAAGCTAGAAAGCTTTCGATTAAACACCCACCAACCAGCAGAGTGTTGAAGCAGCACTGAGCAAGTAGCAACTAAAAATGTTGCCCTGTCACATCTCCATATTTGAGCAGAGAACTGATTGCTTCAAATTTTAGGAAAGTGATTACTTTCCTAAAATAAAGTTCCTTAATGTGCTTACTAAGCAGAATTATTTTTTGAAATGACATAGCACTCACTGCGGAATAAATATTTAATGTGAGACTATTAAGAGTCCACTATCTCACCTGTAAAAGAAACACACAAAGCCATTAATCAGAAATTCTGCTTCATAAAGAGAAAAATAAAAAAAAAGCACAAAAATGCTAACCTAAAGCATTGCACTTCAGAATAGTGTCCAAAATTCATTTCTGACCATTAACATCCCTTTAAGGGTACCCTTCGCACAAGGCCCAGAGGTCCTGCCGGAGCACAGCGCCCACCACGTCACCTCCTGCTATGAGGACGGCCTCTGGATTTGGGAAGTGCTTTTAAATAACCAAATTGCTCCTTCCTCCGCGAGCCCTTTTCTGGGAGAAGGGAACGCAAGCGAGAAGGGTGAGAGAAGGCAACTCAAGCAAAAGTCACCACCTTCGTTGCATGGTTAATGGAGATAAGGAGCACTTGGCAATGCTGATTCTCAGCAGCTTATTTATTATACTTTATTATATCGCTGTCAATTTATAAGACACAGGTGTATATATATAAATATATACACATACACAAATCTGCTTTAGATTGGCTTTACTGACAAACTCGCAAATAAAGTATGTGTTTTTAATTCCTGCTTCAAAGGTTAGAAACAGAAGTTGCCAACAGTAGCTTTCATCGTGGCAAGTCCTGTTGGCCCTCACACGTTTTACTGAAAAATTTATAGTGCATTTTGTTAACTTTCTTGCAAAAATAAAACACAGCAAACTGTCCTTTATGCTTTGCTGTGCAATCAAAGAAACAGATTCAAAAGCTTTCAGGAAATCAAACACAGGTTGAGCTTTACTTTACATCATATGCTTTGGCTCAGACAGCAAATAATAATCTAATAATAACAATTCCAATAAACCTTTTTTTGTGTGTGTGTTTTCAAATATCTTTCCTACTCGGCATTCCTCGGCCGTTTATTTTTATTTTTGCCTGCAGACAGGCTACAAAACCTTTCAGGAATAAGGCCTAACTTAGCAAGAGCTCACATTCTAGATGATAGGTCTCATTTTATGTCCAGTCTGATTTTTTAGATTATTGTTCTTGGACATTTAATCTCTGCAAGGAAGCTTTTGGAGCACATGGACGCTAAAGTTATATAGATTTAAAGGCTCCTTATTCTAAATATTCTTTTAGAGAAGGTGAAGAATCATATATTCCTATAATCATGTCTTCTGTGTTATCATCTCTACAGGAAAACATCCTTTCCTCCACAAAAGCTTACCTTGTCTAGTATCTTTAAAATCATGTTTTACCACTTTGTGGGCTTTTGAGTTTACAACTCATTAAGAATAAAATCTCATTTAGTGAAAGGTAATGTTGCTTATATTAAATAAAAGGCTGCAAGTCTTTGGTTATTCCTCGAAGATTGAAAATGATCCATTATTCTTTCAAATAACTTTTCTTTATTTCTACTAGCTCCATCTTTTTCTTATTACATTATATATGTTTTAAATCATGCTTTCATCATTCAAGAAACATTTCCAGAGTCTTAACAGTTATCCAAGGCTAGAACTGAGAGAATGGCCCATGCTTTGGTAAAGATTAGATTCAGTTATTGCAAAACTTGCTTTATATAGCTTTGATGTATGACTACAGCTTCTGTTGAGTAGAAGAAAATTTAAATTTTTAAATTAATATTTAATCTACTGTTTTTATAGTTTAAAAAGAGAACAGTTAAAGTTACATGGACAAAAAACTAATGAAATTTAAAATTACTGCCTTAAACACACTTCTTTATAACTCCCTTTTAACACACTTGTTCATTTTTATAGCATTGCATCTCCCACTAGCTTCTTACCTTCTTGATTTGGAGAACTGGCATAAGAATAAATGAGAGGAAAAATTGCAACCCATTAACACTCAGCATAATCCTCTTGGTGTGCAGAAAATTACTTTACACTTAACACTGCCCAGAAAGAACATCCACATGAGTCAGTTCAGGTCAGCTCACGCATTGCAAAATTGCATGTGAATCTACTTCCTTTTGAACTCTCTGCACAAAGAAACCCAAAGCATTTATCCTGTCCCCAAGCAGAATTCTCCAGGAGGGAACAGAATTAGTATACTTGCAAAGTGCAAATCTCTATAAGATCTGGTTAATTCATAGTTGAATATAGGGACAGCAATGGAAGAACCCAATGAACTCTAACTACAGATATTTTTCATAAGAGATGGTCATCAGGACTGCATACAGATCAATATGCCATGAAATATATGCCTCCAAACATCTTGAGAGCTACCTATCTAGATAATGTAATATGCTTGGTCTTTGATCCAGAAACACAAAACAAAGCAAAATAGAAAAAAAAGAAAAATAAATCTCTTATTTAAGACACACACACACAAAAAAGTATTTTTATGATTTCCAGCTAACAAACATCACTTGTGCAGGTCAGTGAGCAGCACTGGTGCTACCACCCTATGAGACATAATGTTGTGTTTTAAAATTAAGTAATTTTGCTTTGTTGCTGAAAACAGATACCAACATAGAGGTGTCTGCAACTGAATCCCACATTTCACGTAGAGATGTACACAAGCAAGAACACTGAATTCAGCTACTTAAGCCATCTACCTTTTTTTCTTTTTGGTAAGTGTGAAAATAAGCTTGAATCCAGTAACAAGATTCACAGGCAGATCCATCTTTTACATGCAGGTTAATGTGTACCTGCTGCCATATCATGCCATACATATTGCCATCTATAGCCTCTAAACATTCCATATCCATAGGATAGAAAAACATTCAGTATGGGTCTATCCTAACACATTTTACACTTAATACCGATCAACTGGCCTGTCATTTATTTTTCTTCAATATCCATTTTTAATTTGAAGCTCAGGGGTGTTTTTCTTTCAGTATTAACAGGAATATTAAATGAAAAGAAAAAATGGTTAACACTCATCATAAGTACCTCAGCTCTAAGTTTTGTTTCGCTTAGGGAGAATAACATGGTTAGCAAAAACTCACTGCTTAGTAGATCTACATTATTAATTAATTAATGTCACATTTATAGTATAGACCAAATGTTTTAAAGCTAGGAATAAAAAATAAGAGAGACTGCAAACCTAAGTACATGCTCAAGTATGTACTTTGAATTTACTCTAACATCAGATTTCTATAAACAAAAGTCAAAATAAAAAGCATTCCTGTAAAAATGGATGAGAACAACTTTGGTGGTTTTTGCAAAGCATAGCAGAACTGGAAAGTAAAAATATTATTTTAGGTGGTGAAAACAAAACTTTTTGCATATGTAAGTGAATTATGGTGGGTTTTCCTGTTGCCTGTAATTTAGATTCAGTAATGAAGACCTTTTTGAGTCCTTTTGTGTTTTTTTTCTTCTGGGGAACGAGTGATTTTAGCATTTCTTAAAAGTCAACTGAGAGGAATCATCATCTGAGAAAGATAAATAAAGCTACTAATAAAATAGTTAGTTTAAGCACAAGAGCTATGGAATTATTATTGTAGAAAACCAAGGACAGACATATATTTTAGTCATCAATTTTAACCTTCCATCTCTGTTTAGTTCCTTCAAATTTCCAAAGTGTAACCTGTACTGTATGCAAATTTCAAAATTAAACTAAAATACTGTATGATTGCTGGGGACAAGCCTGAATGAAGATGCTACACATAATACTTCTAAATCTCACATTTAGCAATATCTAGAAAATCTATTTAAAAAAAAATATAACATGAAAAAAATAGCTTTGGCAACTGCTCCTCTTTACCAGAAAGGACATAAAACTTACCCAAGTGACAGAATAGCTCATAAATCAATCCCAATATATGTTCTAGCTCTGTAAATAGCTCATAATAAACCACCACAGGTTTTACTAAGTACTTTTGCTTCTTTACCCTTCCAGAGCCATGCAGGGACATTTACCCTTTTCAGTACAATTTTTCTTTAGGCTTCGCTAGTCCTTACCCTTGAACTTCCTACCATTACTTGTCATGACACAAATACAACAGAATCAGAGCAGCAAGGTGAGAAGCAATACACAACTTGCAGGGTGTGAACGCCCTTGGATTGAGAAGATCCCAAGTGAGCCACGCAAGAAAGGTTGAGTCAAAGTCAGAATCCAACTTCCCTCTCAGATGAAAATTTTATTGTACCTCAAAAGCCATTAAGCTCCTATAATGCACTCAGTAATCAATGCACCTTTTTGCAAACAGATCAAATGATAATAGGTTCTGCAGCTGACAGCTGTTTTCAGGAGGTGTATCAAAGGCCTGAGGTGTCACTGCAAGGTGACACTTTGGTGCACCTCTGAAAACACATCATCTCCCCATCCTCAGCTTAAAGATTTGCTTCTGTTTTCTTTTTCCACAATACCAATTCCAGTAATTCCCTCACTTCTAAGCCTATCCTCCCTCTCACCTCACAGTGCGTCACTGAGATTTGCTCAGATTTCTTCACGACTTTTGTTCAAAGTGACAGTTGCTTGCAGAAAAAAGCGCTCTACAGCGAATGGTGTCACTACCCGAAGCAAACCTATACTTAGAAGTGCCGGTTGTGGCCTCAGAGGGATGGTGGTTTTCTGAAAATGACTTGGTGCATTCCCAGAAGTGGGTGACCGTGCCACATCTCCAAGTGGCAATGCATACGGTATTAAAAGTTTATCTGACCAGCAAAATCCTTGCGAAGCTTAAATTAACTGCCCACAGTTTTGAGCTAATCCGGTCTTTTTCCCTCTGTGCTGACCCATTTCAATGCAATAGTCTGGGGCTGCTGCTTGCAAGGCAGGGCAGTGAGCATTTCCCCAGGGTTCGCCTTGCAAGATCCAGTTTTTGAAGGACATCTTCCAAAAAATGTCACACCACAAGGTGTTCGTTAAGGATTAAACTTGCCCGGATGCCACCCTGTGCCACATGCTCTAGGTGTCCCTGCTTGAGCAGACAGGTTGGACTAGATGATCCCTAGAGGTCCCTTCAAACCTTAAGCATTCTGTGATTCCAGCATTTCTAAATTTTCAGATGAAGGGTGTAATCTGAAGAAATTAGAAGCTGAAATATTTTTGAGTGTCCTTAACCAGAACGAATATCCCATATTCTCCAAAACATACAATTTCCCAACCTGTCAGGAGACCTCGACTGATTTTCACTCCCGCTGGGGTAGGTGACTTAGCTTTGCTGCTGGTCTGAAGCACTGGCGCTTGTTCCTTACATTCATCACAGCTATTTCCGAGCCATTCCTATAGCTGCAGCAAGTAACTTCTCTGAAGGCAAACGCCTGCCAAGCAGGGGAAGCAGCACAAGGTGAAACAGTGGCAGGGTAGGAAGTAAAGCTGCAGTCATAAAGCAAGTGCTAGTGAGCTGTTACAGGCACGCAGCCACCGCCAGCGTCACCTGAGACCCGACACTCCATGCAGCTCGTTGCCTGAAGCAGTCAGTGGGACTTGGAAATGGAGAGGACTGGATTGAAGGATTTGTTTTTCCATAATTGTTTATGATAATACTTGCGAGGAAGGAAGGAAGGAAGGAAGGAAGGAAGGAAGGAAGGAAGGAAGGAAGGAAGGAAGGAAGGAAGGAAGGAA
>JAVCKT010038028.1:0-13700 GCA_032273925.1 Rhynchotus rufescens | reverse complement strand
CTACATTATGTAGGTTTGGTCATCTGGGCAGATTCCCTTCATTTTCAGATTATTTAGCCTCCTCTAAAATTGTTCTGAAGTATCTGTTACAAATTAGAACAAGCAAGTAGCGGGGTTTGGTGGCACAAACACTGAAATTTTAGTTCCATCAGGCTCACCGAAATATAAAACAAACCAGTGTATGTGTAAACCCATCAACATTTTGTGTTTTGTGTATGTGAATTAATGGATTAAAAGGCATCTCTCAGATCCTCTGTTTAACTTCTCAGAATGATTTGGTTGCCATTAAACTAACATGTGTTAGTTTAATGATATGTGTCAGCACTGGAATACATGAGAAGTCCAGGTCCTAAAAGCTGCTTGCAGCTATTCCTAGAGAACTGAGAGTACTTCTGCTCTATATTTTTACTTGTAAGCTTCAACATTTCTTACAGATTTACCCACCAAGATGACTAGTTTTGTAAAGAGCAAGTTTGTTTGCTGGTCTCCAATATCAGCATGCTATACAACCTGCAGGTTTACATTATTCTTTCTGAAGTCAAGCCGCCTTTATTTGAATAAACCTAATTAAAAGATAACATGCTATCAGGTTTTCAGCATGACTAAATAAGCTTCTTTATGATGTTATGTCCAAGCTACGAACAAACTTCAAGAGTAGGGAAGCAGATTAAATATTCCATATAATTTAAATAGTCTGAAGAAACATTGTGTCCACGTGTGTGGATTAGTCCAGTTTCAGTGATGTTAGTATTTATCATGTAAAATATTTAATTATTACAGTTCATTCCCATCATGTAATGGGAAGGTGATACAGTTAGGTGATACACACAAACTTCTAATATCTGTGCCTTTGCTTGGTTTAACTTTTGTACACATAGTAAAGCAGGTCTTAATCCCATCTGGTGTTCAATGCCAGGAGCATCATGGTGTTGAGGGTAGGGAGTTTGTCCTCCTTGCTGTTGGATCTGCCTTTGGTTATTTTTGAGTTCACTGACACAGTTTGACAACTCACTTTTTTTTTTTCATAGCCCAACAAACCCCATGTTATAGCCAAGTGCTGAAATACTCATTTAATATTGAAACAGTCACATTTTCAGTTTGTTTTTCACACTGGAGGTCAACTGAAATTCAACTGAAAAAAGTATTAGCTGACCACCTTGTATAGCAACTTTGGCTTTCCATTCCCAAAGGAAGGGAGAGTGGTGACAAATTAGAAAGTAATACTTCTGGATTTACCACTTTTCAGTGTTTAGCTTCAGATGAGGGACAGAGTTCACCACCTGCCTCTTACCTCATTGCATCCTCAGTATTTCCAGCCTATCTATCCATCTTTACACAGCTAGTGATGCTGTAATGCTGCAGTGATCAGAAACCACTCACTAACTTTTACTGAAATAGACTTGCTCACCAATACTGGGAGGAAAATATGCTGTTCCTTGACCCTGTTTTTCTCTTCTTTTTACATCTAATATGGAATTACAGAGTGTGTATAGTGTTTTCTGGCAGTTTAAAGTTTGACTATTAGAGGAAGTAGAGGGGTAGAAATTGTGTTATCATAATCTGACCACACATTAACTGGATCAGAGAGGATCCTCATGTTAGAGAGGAAAGTGTGCTGGCTACCAAGGTCTTTCGGAAAAATCAAGTTTTGTGCATCTAAAGCTCTGTCTTCCTCAGTGTATAACAGCCTGGAAACACCACAAAGCACTAGATCCTTTGTATTATTTTTCATCCATTTCAGCTGTATGTGAAGATAAAAGGGCTAGGAGTTTCAAAGCGGAGAAAGCTGCAGAGTGAGGTGGAATTTCCTGGCAGCCTTAGAGGATAAAAAGCTGTTGGGATACGTGTGTGTGTGTGTGTGTGTGTGTGTGTGTGTGTTCTGGGGTTGTTTTTTCAATAACTGCATGTTCAAGAAAAAGGTTTATGTAGCATGGAAACATCGGTAGACTCAATGCAGAGAACTCATTTCTGAATAAAGAAAATAATTAGTTTAATGCTTCAAATATTTCAGAGATGTTAGTAATCTGTTTCTTTTTTTTATTTGTTGTTTTTAAATTTCTACACAATTTGGTCTAGATTTCAAATCCTGCCCACCATGTAGTTTCTGCAGGAACTGTAGGCATTTAACAGCTCTTGTCTTTGTTATTTAAATGTCTGAAATTGTAGACATTTTGGTGGAGAATGAATAGTTAGTTACAAAGTTTTTTCTTGTTTATTAATAACCTTTGTTTTAAGAACATAGTATTTGAAACAATAATTTATCATGTGTAATTTAAATAGAAGAGATATCAGATAAAAAAGTCTTTTAAGATGCTTATTTAATATGCTCTGATATGCAATTATACTCTCCTCTACAGCGATAAATGATAACTATAATTTGAGATTTTTTTCACTTTCATATAGAGTTCAGATTCAATAAAGTTATTGCAAGATTGCTACAGTTTTAAGATAACAGCATAAAACACGTTTGGCATGTGCAGATAATTACCTTTGATTCCAAAGCTTCCAAAGCAAACAGATACGACAAATACAAATCTTCTTTTTGTCTTTTAATCAAGTCAGACTTAATGTTAGTCTCATGCTTGAATTGATAAATTTATATGTACATCCATTCTCATTGTGGACCAATATACTTATATATAATAATATTTTATGTATAACATTTATATAATATAAATATAAATAATAATTACTTTCCCTGTTTTCTGAAGAGGATTTTATATTTCTTTGAGCAGTCATGCCTACAGTTGAAAAGTATTAGACAGACATCATTACTCCTCACTATATTCCTGGACACCTTCAGAGATGACAAAGAATAATTTCTGGTTTCTGTCTTAGAGAATTTCCTCTCTGGTTTTGTTTTAAACTCTTTGATATGAGTTCTCTTCTTTTTGTGGGAACCAAAGTTCTTCTTAGGTCTAACTGCATTAAATGATGAACCAAACACAAAAGATCTTCCTTTTGATAAACTTTGAAATTATAATAACTTTTTAACCAAATGTGATACTTCTGGAAACTGTAATTTAGTGAAACAGGGAAGTCTCCTTATTCTGAAGCCTCTTTAAATGAGGTGGAGAATTATAGATGAAGAAAATCTTTTGTTTAATGGTTCTGCTAAGGCGAATAGCCTTATTTAATCATTTCTTAATACACCTTCCTATTTTCACTGTTTTAGTATTTAATCTTATTTCCTAACATCTATAGCAGATTTCAGGAAGTTACTTAGGGAAGATTATTGTATTTGTCAAGCAGTTAAGGTCGCATTCATTCTATTTCAATTCATCTTGTAACACCATTTTGTGGTTTATACTCGAGTGTATTGCCTGTCTGGTCTTAATAAATCTAACTAGGTTATAATGTATTTTTACTAAAGTATTTCCATATGCCCAGAGTCTTTCCACACTCGAAGTGCTGAATTCTACCAGAGGGCCTGGTGAAGGGCTGCCTGCCATCTGTACAAGTTATGCATGAAAACAAGTGCTCTCCTGGACAAAGTGGGCTCTGTCATTAATTTATTTATGAGACCTTGGCAGTTTAAACTTGCTTTACAAATTTACTTTCTGCTACTTAAAAAGAAACAGGAAAAAAATATAACTAGCAAACATTAATGAACAAATTAATTTCTGTGCCTCAATAGTCTTTCTGTAAAATAAGAACAATATCACTCTACATAAACCCACCAGAACTATTTTGAAAAGTAACATAGTTGTGCAGCACTTGGGGACTGCAATGCTAACCATATATAAAAGCAGAAGGCAAGAAGGGAACTGATAATGCTGCCATCAAAGCAGGATTTTAACAGAGTAAAATAAATGAGGAGCAAAGCAAATAACAATGAGGAGGAAGCAACATAACAAATAGCTGCTTGCTTAGGTTTAAGGGAGTAATGCACAAGTAGTGAATTACCTGGTATTCAGGTGGTAAAATATGTCTGTAATATAATTCTAGACTTTGTTATATAGAAACACACAAGATAAAACAAAATGAAGCTTCCTAGGCATCTTTATTTTTGGCATTTCCAGACTCCTGAAAATTTTAGTTTATATTTCTTTTTTTTTTTCTTTGCAAGTTTTACCATTAAAAATATTTTGTGTCTGGCAGTCACAAACATTTATGTAGAAGCAGATATAACAATGTATTGATTTTGCCTTTTCAGTTAGAGAATGTATTATAATCTAAATCAATAAATCAGTATCTGATTCTTGTTTAATATATATTTACTGCCAAAATATAATCTGATTGTTCTCTTTCCTTATTATTTTACCTTATTGTTATATATGGAAAAATTGGAGTATTTAGAATTTAGGTGTATTAGTGCAGGTTATATATGCTTTTACAATTCCTCTTTCTAATTTTCTTCTCAGAGAAAAGCATCACTCTCTTCATTTCTCAGTTGTAATTACAAAACTGTGGGCTTTATATTTTTAAAACATTTTTAAAAGGCATTATTTGATAATTTACCTGTCATACTTTAAATATACAGGGTGTCTATGCTAACAAAAAGGCAGATATTGGATTTATGTAATCAATTGTGAACTTTTTAAAGGTTATATATGCTATTACAGAATCTCCTAAATTTCTCACGGTGCCCTATCATTTGGAAAGGAATTACATGTATTTTCTTACCTTGGTACTTTCTAATCACGTAGTTATGAAAATCTCATAACTGATGTGGAAAAGCATGATTTCCCAAATAATGTTCTCCTATTACTATCTGCTGTACTTTTGAAACCTATCTCTCTTTGTACCCTGACTGTTCTTAGAAATTATATCAGTTTAATTACATTGCACTTTTTTGTCTTTCTTTAATAATTTTCATAGTTTTATGTCAGATATGGGTGCAGTAGTATAACTCTAAGATCTGCAATTTTGGTATTATTAGTTATTTTAGAAAGGGCATAGCTATAGTGGTATAGAACAGTATCTTCGTATAAGCATGACTGCATTTCATCAAGTCTGTCCTTTCTGGATCCAGCTCAAACAGCTGGGGTCTCTGCCATCCAGCTGTGTCTGGCTGCCTGGTCGGTGGAGGTTACTTATTTCACAGTTCAGCCAAAAGAAAAGAAATTCAAGTTATGATTTCTTGGCTACATTAAAGTTAGCAAATGCTTCAAAACAATCAGCAGTTAAATTTGCTAGTTCTATAATTAAGTAGATTGGTTTGAGTTTCACTGGCTCTACATTGAAGTGACCTGTGGTATGAGTAGAGCACAAGGGATTCAGGGAATATTTATCTTGGATTTCCATCAGTTTGCAAAATGATCCTGTCTTTAAGCACCAAGCAGGTTTCATTGTTTTTCCTATAAGAGTATAGCTAAAACCCTAAGATACTGGGGTTTTATGCTTATATTTTATTAAGTATTGAATTACTTGATTTGTTTGTTTTACTCAGACATATACCATGGCCCCTTTCCCATTTCTATTAAAAAAAAGTCTCCAAACAAAAAACATTTCAAATTTCTTCTTTTTTCACCAGCACTGCGCTCTTGTGTAATAATAAGCAACTACTGCTGATATAAGCAAAATAAACCTAAAAAAAAAAAAAAAATCTGCGTATTGGCTTTAATTGCCTAGCTGATGTGTGAGGTTTTTGAGAGAGCTGTGAACAGTGGAAACTTCGATGGGAACAATCATTATCTGAACTTCTTCATAAGCCCACTGAATTTCCAAAGACAGTGGATGGGAACATTTCAGTAAATCAGAAGAAATACACTATAGAGTTGGAAAGTTAATCTTCATGAGACAAATCTTCTCATGAGACAAATCTTCAGAGGATATCATGATTAAATAATCTTAAGTCAGATTAATGTATAATCATATTAATATATAGCCTATACTTGTCTCTATTATTTTATTGTAAGACTTTTATTGCCCAGAATCTCCAGGTGACTTCAGTCACACTTTTGCTTGCCAGCACCACAAGCCTTACACTTGCATGGTCATATTAGCCATGAGAAAAAGCATTTATCTTCAAGAAAAAAGATACTTCTGCATTATTATTTAACAAAAATAATACTTTTGATAAAATAATTCTTGATAAAATGAAGACTTGAAGACTTTTTAGATTTCATAATTCTGAAAGTCCTTCCTATTTTCATGTCCCTATAAAAGTTTGCTTTTCTCTATTTTCTGGGAATTCCTTTTCACTCCACAACCAGTGTTCTTGCACATCTCATTTTTAGGTATTAGGCTAGCTACTGTGTTCTTCTTTGTACTTTGTTCTGGATAAGGTAACTTCCTCAAATGAAATATGTACATATATATATATATGTTATTGCTTATAGGATGGAATGGGAAATTTGAGAGTCACTAAAAAAGGAATACGACTTGAAGGAATATCTGAATTTCTACTACCACTATATGTGAAAGAAATCCATTCCAGAAAGGTATGTTTTGCATCTTTTTTTCTTAATTTACAGTCAATATAAATGATTTTTTTTCAGTCTCAAATTACCGAATTTCATTCTTACACCTCCTCAACTTGCAGACAATGGAGTTTTGTTTTGAGAGTATAATAAAAGAGAAATCTGCCTTTGTATCCAAAATAGATTTTTCTGAAATTTTGCTTGCCTTCTGAAACAAATTTCTTCCTCTTAAGAAACGCATAAATATAAGGCATGAATATTTTATACTTTGTGACCTCAGAACTGGAAATGGGACATTTGATGTGAACTTTAGAAATCCAAGATGGACATAATATATGCTAAATGCAGTGATATAAGTGAATGATTTTATATATGTTTAAGTAGCTCAACCTGAGTCCTTTCTGGTTTTACCTAGTGTGATTTTTATTTTTTTAGTAGTAAAAATAATTTTACTGAACTGCATAATGTGTCTCAGATTTAATTCTTCTAAACAAACCATATTTCATATTGTTAAATGTAATTGTTATTTAGCAGCAGGCTATGTTAGAGAGGAAGGAAGTAAATCAAGATACTGTATATTCAGAAGTTCGATATTACTCATTTTGACTCAGTCATGCTGGCTTGTATAATATAATAGATCCATTAAAAATAATTTTGCATTATTTGAAATCTATTAAGTCATTCCTACCACACAAGTGATAAGCTGTGATCAGAGAGGAGTATATAATGGTTTTCAATTGAGTGCAGAGCATTTTAATAAAATAAAAGTTGGCAGGAGGTCAGGATATGTCTATATACTAAATACTTTTGCAGAAAAATCTTTTTTCTTTACTATCTGAAATTTATCTTGCTTTCATAAAAATATATGTCATTCATAAATGATGTTATGACAGTTTGCAGTCTTTCTTAAAATACTTTTAAGTATGTTAAAAGATGTGTTAAGTGAATAGCTAGTCTCTTTGTCGTCTTTTTCTGTAAAACTGAGCTCTTTCAATGCTTAAGAGTTGTGCTATTCATCTAGATAATGGAAATTTTTAGAATATTTAATAGTGTATCCATCAATAATGTCTGATTTTATCACTTGACTGGGCAAATAATATTCTTTTACTTTTTGATTTAGTAAGGCTATACTCTGATTTCTCAAATTGGAAAAAACATCTACAGGGGAAACTTGTCTAAATTTTTATCCTAGCCATGAAATGGACCTCTAAAATTTCTAAATTCTTTAATATTTCCTTAGTATTCTGATATGTGGAGTGTATGAAATCTGTGTAATATTCCCAGGCTGCGTAACCTGTATACCCACACTTCAAGAAGAATATTTTTTTCCATTAGAAATTACAGTATGGTGTTCATAGTGTGTTTATTATTTCTTAGTTCCTTGTCACAGGTGGATGGTGCCTATTCCAGTTGGCTTTATTGTAGATGCCAGTTACCATTTGGGATATTTGCTTGTAAAGGACTTCATACAGCAGAACATTCATTCTTATAAAGTAAATATGGAAGGTTCTGTTTCAAGTGAGATTAATAAGATGCCCAAGTAGGGTATTAATTTCACACACAGCTGCTAGCCAATCTGAGGAAAAAGTGCATGCAAATGTAAATGCTGTAGATGAACAGGATGCAAAGTCTAAATTTCTTTTCCATTTTTTATCATTTGTATTGATCCAGGTGCAAGCAATCCAGACTATGATATATCCCCCAATTCAGTAACAAGATGTATGAAATCAACGCATAATGCAACAAGCTGTATTATTACTATTTTCCACACCTTCTGTATTTGATTTCATTATCATCCATTATTGCTTCGGTTGTGAATGGAAACAATTAGTGTAGAGTTTTATTAGTTTGTCATAAAGCAAAAAAAAAAAAAAAAGCATGATTTTTTCTTAATATTTTTATATTTATCAGTCTATTCCATTCAAATATGCAATGCTTATAAACACTGAAGAAAACATAAATTTTCTCTGTTTAATATTTTTTCTTGTAGATAAAGGAGGTAACTCATTGTCATGCTCTGGCAGTTGTTTTGCTTTTATTTAGAGATAACAAGGTTGAAATTATACTCTCTGGGCTTGGATCATGTGTTTTCAGTAGTTAATCCTAAAAAACACATTATATAATGATTTACATGAAAATCATTTTAAAAACTACAAGAAAACAGAAATATTGACTGCGTATAAAGTTGTAACTGAAAATATAAAACTCTAAAAACTTGCTCTGTATCTTGTATTTTTAAATGTGATTGCTTTTCTGAGAACAAATAAGATTTTTCTCAAACCTGAGGAGTCCTAGCAAACCTATTTGACAGATTTTTTTTTTTACATTTTCTCCACGTATATGTCATGATTAATATAGAGTTAATCTTTGATTTCAGGACTATACATACTTAGGCATGTAATTTGTGACTTAGTTGCCTTTATGTGAAGGTGTGAGTTCTCTTCTTGACATAAGGTTGATTTGGTGAGTTTCCTCTGACTTCGTAAGTTGATTTTATGCAGGGTCTACCATATTGATGAATACTGTGATCACTGCAAAAAATTCACTTCTGTGTTTTCTCCAGACCTTTCTTTGACTTATTGGAATTTCTTAAGTGTTGTTTGGTAAGCTTTCTTTGCCTCAGTTTAATGATGGCAAATCTTGAGGACTGTATGTTCTGGCTTTAATCTAGTGCCGAATTTAAGGCAAGTTAAAGGACAAAATATTTCAGTTATGCAAGGAAAACTTTCTACTTCCAGCAGCCATTTTTAGGCCTATACTGAGCTGTTATGGCCTTGAATTTTCTTGTAATGTATCAGTATGCATCCTTATCATTGAAGAACAGGTCCATCTTCTGAACTGTCCCCACAGACTGTAATTAGATTTCTGCTTAGAGAAATAGTCAGTTATTTCTGATGACTGTTGCTCATGTGAGGTTAAACACAGTGATTAAGTTATTTTTAAATCTAGTCTACTAGATCAGTATTTAGAAAGTTATTTCACAATTATAAAACACACATGATATTCCATCCAGTGTGTAGTCCATTACATGTAATTACACTGGTCTTGTGCTGATATAGTGTCTAGTTTCTATATATTTTATTGTGCTAGTAAGATAACTAGATGCCCAGAGAGGAGATGTACTCTCCATCTTTAGAAACATTCAAATGCCATCTGGACAGGGTTCTGGGCAATGTTCTGTAGATGCTACTGCTTGAACAGTGGGAGTTGGACTAAATGTTCTCCATCACCAACCAGTTTGTGATTCTCTGTCTAGAATAAAGTGTGTGTATATGTGTGTGTGTGTGTGTGTGTGTGTGTGTGTACAGCTTACATAGAAATAAACTTTGTTTCTCTATAATCTGCTTTATAGAAATCCCATAGCTGGTACTACTTAAATTTTTGTTAAGTATGTCTAGCACAATACACAGAGTCATAGAATAGCTTAGGTGGCAGCAGCCATCTGGTCAAAGCGGTGTCTGCTTTGAAGCTACCTGAAGAAGGCGTGTGACCAACGGCTATTGAGCACTCTCCTATGTACCTGCTGGCTCAGGGACCAGTGCTTGCTCACTCTGGTGAAGTTGTCATGCCTGAAATGTGTTCATAAGCAGGCGTAATGTTCTCTAAAGATTTTCTTTTTTTTTGGTTTTGTGTTACTGAGGAGAAACTCACCTCCACTTCACCCACTCCAAATATATTCTTGTGAAAACTTAAAGGCAAATTGTTCACTATATAAGGTCTGCTTTCTGCTCTATAAGATGCCATATAGTAAAGCTAGTATGAGAATCCTGCAGTCTTACCACTACTGAGAGATGAAAGTACCAGGGAAAACTTAGTTAGGAAACGTAGTCATTTTTCACAATTTTGTACTGTCAAAGAATCAAAAAATTCTTTGCACCTAAAATTGTGCCCTCTATTGCTCTGTGTAAAGTACAAGACTCTTTTTCTGCAGTTGCATGTCACAGTCCTCTCTAGTAAAGTCTGAAATGCTCCCAGTTCATTTTTCTGATACTCACTTTTCCGATTTGCCTTTGGGAATCATTCATCTGTCAGTGAGAATAAAGTCACTACTGTGGTGTAAAGGGCCCGCTAAGTCGTTGTGGCTTTCAACATGGAGCACTTCCAATGTACTGAAAGCCTGGTGTCAGTTTATTGGCTGTGAACATGATATAAGGTATTCTTAACCACAAGTTTGCCAAGGGACAAGTCATTCTTATATTTGTTGGTGGTCTCTGTAGGGACTGCCATTCCGAAATTGAGTTGGCTGTACTCCACTCCTTGCTGATAGCTGATAAGACCTTCATGAATCATGACTTTGCCCTTGACATGCTATACTTCACTGAAACTTGTCTGGGGATCACCCAATTGTACAACTCTATCTTTTCTACACATCATTTTTTTCATGTCACCGGGGTACTCCACTTATGATTACAATGATTTGTTGCTCATCCAAGGAAGATGTGTACTTCTTATGCTGAAAAATCTGAATTGATATTATCCAAGCTTTTGTTTTGTTCATTACAGTTCATGAATAAAGTCATGAGTGGCCTAAATCCATCCATTTTTATGCTAGCCTGAGGAATAAATGTTAATTTGGGGACATTTCGTGATATGGAATAATTAAAGAAGAAGTGATTGTTTTTTGGGGAGTTTTGTTTTTATTTTTGTCTTGGTATCTCAAATGCATATTCAGTTTTAAAATAATTCCTTGATTGAAATGCATTGATATTCTACTAGGATAAATTTCAGTGAAACTCTGATAGTTCAGGTTGATCATCATATCCTGTGCCTGATCCTAATATTCAAATCTGAAATTTTCAGCTTTGAAAATGCATTTACAGGGTGTTGTTTATTTGGATTTTTCTTTGCCCTGAAGGAGTTTCCCAGTGTGACATAAACTTCAGACTCTTTTATATGTTTCTAGTCTCTTTCTCAGTGACTTCAATGAAAGCATTTTTCTTTGTGACTAGATATTTTCTCAAAAATGTCCATCTTCATTCTGTTTCATAAAGCTGTGTTGCCTCAACATTGTCTTTAATGAGGAAGGATCAAGCTTTCTTCCTCAAGTTAAAATAAGGAGTGTGTGTGTAAAATAACTGCAGTGAAATAATATGCTTTAGAAACAAAACTGTTCCTTTCAGGTTTCTTGCACTGCCTACAATAAGGGAAAAAAAATAGTAATACTCATTGTTACTAGATCCTAAGTACATTGTTCATTCAGTCCTTCCTTATAAAATTTTAGTAGAGTAATAATTCTTATTTTTAAATGTAAAATTAATATGTATTTTTCATCATCTTGTGCTTTATGCTCTTGAATATTTACTAGCTTTGTTCCTCCAAAGCAGTTTAAAAGTTTTACTTTGGAGAAATACTGTGCAAAGATTTGGTTATTTCAGAACAAGAACAGTCTTTGACCCTGGCCTGCGTCCAACAGTGATAATAACAGGTAACATTAGCATTAGTTGAAAGCCTTTTGGACTTTAACAGCATTTTCATGATCATAATTGCACAAAGCAAAACATTTTAAACTTTCCTTGGTAAAAGAGTATGATCAGTGATATTACTTGAATTTATTTTTCATTAAAGAAATTAAAAATTCAACTAAATCTCTAAATTGTTGGTAAATACCACGCAGTTTTAACAAATACGTGTATTTTATGCTGTGTTCCGGTGTCTAACTTTGCATGTAATCATGCTGCCCTTTTTCAGTGATAATTTCTTGTGGATTTTGCAAAAAAGCATTCTGATTTTCCAAGTTTAATTTCTTCCATGAATATTCCAATGAAGTCCTCTATTTTAGATAGTTTCTTCCTTTCTATGAATATGAAATTAAGTAAATGCGAAATAGAGAGAAGATGTTGAAAGGTTTATTGTTCAAGCCTCAATTTATAGATAACAGAACATTTTGCTGATTTGCAGGTGACTAAAATGTTCCATTGTACCTTTCCATTATATTTTACGATATTATCAAAAGTTGCTTCAAAAAGATTGAGTTTTCTGGTGGAAAGCTTTGGAGATTTTCTCTGCGGAAGAATCTGTGGAAGATTCTAAGTAAATTTCAATTTATAACTGTTTAATGGTTACTTCTTTTAGGCAAATTAAGACTTGAAATGAGCTATTTCCACTAAGCCAAAGTCATTTGTCTTTCGTGCCTTCTTGAGAATAATGTTAAAAATATATCCACATATTTTTAAAATAATTACCAAGTTGATTTCTCTCTTTTTTTTTCTGTCTATGCAATAGATTTTGTATACTACAAATAATATATTACTAGTATATTGAGTATACTACTCAATAGAATTACAGTGTTGAAAAATGTTAGTGCATGCTAGTGAGCTATACCTTATGAAGGGAATCTGCACCTACATCTTAAAAGAACTTATTGTAAGATCCCAAATTGAAATAGGCAGGATAGTATTTTGGTCAAAGTACTTTTTCTGCAAGTTGAAAAGTAGTTCCTTCTGCAAAAAGCTGATCTGCTTCACATTTCTGGCTCAGCTTTTCAGGGTACCTCATCAACATCACAGAGGGCCCACCCACACTTAATGACAGCACAAGTATCCAGGACTTTCCTTTTGGAATTTCATAATTCCTTAGTTTCTTCAGAAAATATGGAAAAGAGGCCACAGACTGAGTGGAGAAATCAGATCTGGTAGATACTAATGGAAAAATTCAGAGCCAAAACTAACTTAGGACAAAACTTATTTCAGAAATATTTTCCTTATGACCTAAACCAGTTAGAGGGGAAAAAAAAAAGTCAAATCATTCTGTATGCCTATTGTAGACCTCAGTTTTCATTTTTTTTCCCTAAAAATATTTAATTTCATGTAGATCAATGTTGGAATGCCAAGTTTGGTACCAGTGGAGATTTCACTTTTACTGAGGAATACCATTTTACCATTACAATACCATTACAATACCATTTTACTTGTAAAAATTAATCCACCATCACAAACCTAGATAGACCATGCTACTACAGTTACCATCTATATTTAAAAAGACTACTGCAAGATATATATTGTATGAACTGTTGGCAGAATTATGCATTACAGAATGACACTCTAACAAACTTTGTGAACTATAGATACTTGCTTTGCAGAATGAGTAATTTCAATTCAGCTGAAGATATAAATGAGTCTCTGGCTCCACACCAAGAACCAACTTTACTGTAAATCCCCAGATGTTTATTGTACAGTCATAATGCTGAAACTCTCATTACCAATTCCAGTACAGGATGTTAACTTGCTCAGCTACTTCCATTATAAGACTTTTGCTTTCCCTATTTTTTTTTTTTATCTCAGGCTTACTGATAAATTTCAACATCTGTAGCTTGATGTTCTTTCAGTATTTATTTCC
>JAVCKT010038024.1:0-13161 GCA_032273925.1 Rhynchotus rufescens | reverse complement strand
CCTAAGGTCGTCCAAACAGTCCAGAGAGGAAGGGAATAAATCATTTCCAGGACTCTGGTGGGGCATACACAGATTTTATTTTCTGCTCATGATTCTATGGTACAACACAATACCAGGGAATTAGTACCTGAGGATGGCATGCTTTCTGGTGGATCAGGTAAGAGAACCCAAACTGTCAAAGGCAACCAAAGTATACCCAGCAGGCTGTGAATAATTCACATAGGTAAGATATCTTCTTATCTTCTGTGAAGATAGAAAGGTGTGAAAGGCCTTAAAGAAAAGAATGTTTATCAATGACACAGAGGTTCTGTCCAGTACATAAGGAATATTTTCAGAAGCTAACTGGGAAATGCTTTCTCATCTCCACTGGTGCTTTCATGACATTTTTTTTAAAACATTATAGTTAGTCCATAGAGGGATCAGCCATAAACTTGGTGATCTGAAGTTGCTGTCAAAGGTAGTTGTTAGGCACTGTACAATGGACAATTTGATGACAAAGAAAGTAGATAGAGGGGAAATGGAAAAAGAGAAGACACAAGGCAGAAGATGAAAATGAGGATCATTTCATAAAGATGTTGGCCCAAAGCAGACGAAGACCAAGCAGTATACCAACTGCAGGTTATCCGTAACCTGCTACTGAGCGGAAGAATGCTGAAGAAAAGTAAAAACTGGAAGAAATAGGAGGTTTGTAAAGACTCCAAATATATTAATCTCTGTCAACAGTGATTATTTGCCTTTTTTAAGTAAAGGTAGCATATATAACTTTTTTTTTTTTTTTTTTATCAATACAGGGACAAGGGTCAAGAGCTGTTATTTTCTTGCTGCTTCTTTAAACATTAGTGGCAGTTTATTTTCAGTTTTGTATTATGATCTTATGGTGATAGGTGTTGGGGGAGAGGGAAAGAGGGAGGTGTTATGTATGTGAGTGTATTCAGTTTCTCTTGGAGTAACAAATCCTTGTGCATTTGAGCTCACATGCACCTTATGGACCTGAGTATAGTTGGGTGGACTGGAGCATAGTTCAAGAGATCTTTAGTAGCATCTATCAAAGGCCTTTTCCCTCACGCTCAAGAAAAGGGATTCATGGACTGTATTTTCACCATACTGCCCATACTGGCACTAACATGCATTGCAATTTGAAAGAGATATTGTTATCTTCTGGAATGTCTCAACGTTCATTACATGTTAGCCACTGTATTTCATTTCCCCTCACTTGCCAGCACATAGTTCATGTATCTCTTGCTTCCAAATGGTAATGTGGACAATAAACTTGACTAATTCTAAAGATGTCAGTGGAAGGTCCCCAGCAGTTACATGTTATGAAAGCCTTCCAATAACCCTAGATGTCTGTTGGGATCTTTCATGGGACTCCCAGGCCTGAATCAATGACTAAACCCTAACCCCTACTTCATTTTTTTTCAGAGCTGGCAAGGTAAACTCGAGGAACACATGCACTACAATTAACAAGGGGAAAGGGTAATGCATAGCTAGACAGACTAAAGCCACCTGGACTAAGCTATTCCTACCTACAGCATTAATCTTTGCATCCCCAGTCCAGCTGCACAATAAATCTGCAGCTGGTGCATGCTAAGTGGCACAGAGGAGATGACAGGGCATGGGGGCTCTTCTCAGCAAGGGTCTGGTACACATATTTTTTCCTGGAGGTTTTTAATTTGGGTCAATGGATGGGAGAGGCATCAGCATCTCCCTGAGACACTATCTTCTCTTCACTTTCAGGCAGAAAGATTTCCAGAGAGCATAAGCAATCTTGCTTACACAAAGGGCAGGAAAAAATGACTGAATAATCTCCATGCCTGTTTCTAACTATAACCAGTCAGAAGTATGTGCTGGTAATGTTCCCACAACTACCCATTTTCCAGAGGGCAAGCCTGCCCAATCCTGAAACTGAGCAGGGCTTTCCAAAAGGGAATGTACATTCAGTTCGGAATATCTTCAACTCAAAACAAAAGGCTGCAGAATTGAGGTTAATGCCATACAGGGGCCCCAGGGGATTTTTGATGGTAATGAGAATGTCATCTGTACTTCAGATGTAAAAAGCTCCTGAATGACAGTAGCCTTTGCCTATAGGAGGAGATAGTTTTTCACTACCATCATCTACCCATCACAACGAATTGAGTGACCGCAGTGGGAAAATGTAGGGGGCTGTGTGGCTATTTGTGTTACATTACCAAGAAGCAAGTTTCAAAGGTACCATCTGCTCTAGCTTTAATTTTTAGCTTTGTTCTGTTAATTAAAATATATGGTGAAAGAAAGTGGGGTGAAGGGAAAAAAAAAAAAAAGCAAAAGGAAAGAACAGCTGCTTTCCATGGGCAAAAAAACTGGAGGCTGAGTGTGTGAAAACATCTTCTGCAGCAATAAACTATTTGGTGAGAATGTAGCTAGCATTTGGATTTGAACTTAGAAGAATAAACATCCTATCTAATTCAAGACAGAGATCCTGTTTTGGAGGAATGTTTCTGACAAAGCCATACTCTGTTTTACCAGATCTGTTGTCCATCCAGGTGAAGGAAACAGCACGTGCAAATAATTGCTTGCATTCTGCAGGACAGACATTGCCATACTTCATGCCTGTCATGAATGTGATCTTTTGTTTCTGTCTTTTCTTCATCTTTCTCCCCTGGACTCTATCCGTTGATGACACAATGCCACTCATTTTTCCCAATGACAGCTCTGTAGATTAATGATGCAAAGCCCCACCATTTCCTTTCCTAGGGGCAAATACTGAATCATACCAGGGTAAGGGCAGTGTAACCCTTGCCATTTCTACCACTTCACCTAACTCCCTCTCTCTTAGATTGTCCTAAGTCTGACCATTCTATTAATCCTGTTTGAGTACTCTGTATGCAAAATAGGCTAAAAAGAAATTTAATCACTCTCAAATGCTTTATAGTTCCATCTACACAAGTGTCATACTGCGTAAGTAGCACAGTGCACAAGGGGGTCATGTTGTTAGAAGGGACACAGCTGATTCATTTTACATACCTGAGCCTGAAAATTAAAAGCCTACTTTATGAAGTCCTTTAGCACTTAGAATTCTTAAAACTTGCAAATACATCCCATTGATGTGGATGATTATGCAGGATACCAACCTTCCCATGTCTGAGCTTTAAGAAAGGAGCTAGACAAGCAAGGCTGGGAAAGCACTGTCTCATTGTGGAGACCTTCATATCTAATTTTGCAGAAATGGAGAATCAGGCAATAAAGTGTATGAGATAAGTTAAAGGGGGTTAGAATGATGCAGAATGACCAGCAAGGTGAAATCCTAGCACAAGATTATTAACATGTGGCAAATGTAAAATCCACTTTGAAGTGGTGTGTAATCTAGCGAACAGCCAGGTGTTTCCTTGTCTAATGGTGGCAAAATATTTGTGGGTTTCTGAGCTAAGGTATTAGAAACGGGACAAAATGTAATAGTACAAGGTGTAAGACTATGCACATAAATAACAGGAATGGGCAGATATATGGAGGAGATCCAGAGTCAGAAGCCCTGGAGGAAGGAGATGACCTCAGTGATGTAGTTCAGCAGATCGCAAAAGTGATGTTGAACATAGCTGGAAGGAGAAGTACTGCAGCCGTCGCTTGCAATACCAGAAAAATAGTAACCAAACTTATCATCAGTTATTGGTTGTATATGTTTGAGAAAGCAGATAATCAACCTGCAAAAATGAAGAAGTAATGTCACCAGGGAACCAGGGTGCTCAGCATATAGAAGGAGACCAATGGAGTGGGTTTAGCCTCTTCAGAGGTGCTTTTGCCCTACAAAGCTAAGGCTGAGCAGAGTAGGATTGTTCCACTTAACTGCTGGCATGAATTCCAGGGAGAGAGAAAACTGCTTAAACCAAAATGCTGAAGGTAAAAACCTGTCCATGAATATTTGCAGATTAGACATTAGGAGTTTCTAGCTCCTAAAAGAGCAAGCTTCCAGGAGAGTAACCAATGTCAGGAGAAAGAACCTAAAACAGCAGTAGGATGTTAAACAAGATTTGGATGTTCACAGGAAGCATCCCACAACACAGCTACCTACAACGTGAGGCACAGAGGAACTCAACAGCCCAGAGCAGCCTCCTGACAAGGCACCTCACACCACCTGTTCGTGCCCCATTTTCCCTGCCCGTGCTGGGATTCCCAGCATGCCTCAGCCTTCCCACCTTTTGAAAATGGAGGGGTAGGAAGGAGCAGCCATTTTGTTCACCTGCACTCGATGCCTGCTTTGCCTCTTTGCAGTGAGTGGGCTTTGTGCCACGTTTTTGCTTTTCTTCATGGTTTAAGCAATGGTGGTAAATGTTTGTGCATGAAATACACGAGGTGCCAACCCTTGCATCGTTGCAAAATTTGCTGGGGTTGCTACTGGCAGCATTGGTATCAGGATGTGGTTTTGTCCCTCTTGGTGTTAAAATGGGTGTTGTGGTACTGCAGTACCAAATGGAATTGGTGCAATATGGTTAAAACATTGTCTCAAGGAAAAGTAGGTGTCTCTGTGAACTGAATGTTTTAGGTACATTGTAGATGTGCATTCTGAAGCCATATAGAGCAGTATTGAGTGTGCTACCCTGTGTGGATTACAGGCAAGGACTTCACTGTAGGGTTACTTAAATGCATGCTGTAAGGACTGTGTATCTTTGAGCAGATATTGAGAGATGTAGAGCAAGCAGTGGCAAAATGAAGTACTGCTTATTTGCACAGTGTTTTTTTTTTTTTCACATACTTTCTTAATTTTATTTTTTCTGATTAACTGCAACGTGGTTTTATCTCTGCAGACTGTATTGATGGTGTGAGGTTAAGAGAAGCTATGTTTAACCACGCAAAGCATGGAAGCTCTTTTTCTGATAGCAATAACAATAATAAAACCTAGAAAAGGCATTGCATTCTTTATACTTTTTGGCTGGAGTGGAATTCCTATACTTCTGTTGAGTACATGTAATATTAGAGGAGCTCCAGTACAAGCACCGTATTTTATCTTAAACTGAACTGGAAATCTGTTTACATAAGAGCTTTAGCTTCAGAGCAACACAGGAAAGCTAATACTTTGCCGAAAGGTGCCTGGAGACCAAAATAAATTTTTCAACTGTCCAGTGAAATGAGCCCTGTTGATGCCTCCTGCCTGCTGTAGAGGTGATGATCTGATTCTCGCTACAAGCAGCTAAATCTCTAAAAGTCCAACAGATAAAAGCCCTAGTCAGGCCTTAGAGACTAGATATTCCCACGTGAAACATAATACAGCATGAAATAGACAGCAAAGAGATCCCGAGCTTTTAACCTGCAACACTCTGGCAATGGGGCTGAGTGTAAGCAGATGTTGTTGCTACATAAACAACTAAGTCCTTTGTCCATACAGGCCCTAATAGCTCAGTTTCTAATGGACTGGTGGATGGCCTTGATTTGCACAGTTCAGCAGTAACATTGGGAATACCTTTTTGTAGCCCTGAAGATAACTATCTTCTAAGCATTTTTTGGTCACTTTATAACCCTTAAGGACAGTGAATTTACTGTGCAACAAAGCAAATATTTAAGGAGTTTGACTAATGAGGTTTTTCGCTGTTGTCAGAGGTAAGGTCCGAACAGTTAACTTGTGATTCTAACTTGTGAAAGCCTCAGACCTTGAAGCAATTTTATGAAGCACTTTGAACTTAAGAGGCCTGCAGGTGAAGCTCTGAGAAGTGCTTCAGAGGCCTTTTTTTACCCATCTCCCCCTCCTCTTTGCATCTCAGTTCTGCTTTCTCTGATATGTTATGTAGGATGGTTGGTCCTTTCATTTACTCTTTGAATCTTACTGGTTCTGTGTGTTAATGTTGTTCTGAGCCGTGTGTCTGGCTGCTGTTTCTGGGCTCCAAGTTGTTGATGACCGCATGACCAGAGCGGTCACGGTCCAGGTGGGCAGGGTCCTACCTCTGGATGCTTGCTGAAGACACATAACTCATTACTTCATTGCTGGTTCTTTGCTCAGGGTTTTGTCCCACGTGGGGCAATATCTCCTTTCTGCTGCAGGCTCAGGTAGAGTTATCCAGTGTGTCAGGAAGAGCTGGGTTCTGACTCCGTAGTGTTCTCCATGCATAAAGGAAGGTATATGTCCCCCATTTCATATTGCACTTTATGTTGGCCAAGTTGGGCAGGAAAGGAAGTTTGTCCTCTTTACTCTAGAGCAACCTGTGCTGATATTTGGTTGTTAAGGTATCACAAGTTTAACAGCTTAAACTATGTGTTTTAATAAAACTTGTTTCCCTTTTCTATTTTTTTTTAAGGCGAAAACACTGAAGGTATATATTTAAAAAAAAAAAAAATCCTACAAAACTGCAATATTATAATGATTAATCTTTTTGATTGTTATGACTGTTTCTATTCTTTTCCTGCAAGTCTGTCTGATTTGTTGATAATATAGCTGTGTCTAAGATAAGTCAGATCATTTTGAAAATGCCTTAATAAAAATACTATGCAAAAAATGTATAGCAGGTAATTACAGGTAAAATTAGTAACAGTGATATTGATCACTACAGATATCTGATATACATACTTTATCCTTAGGGATTATATCTTTTTAATCTGACAGGATTACAAAATATTTATCTGGAAAATAACACTGGACTTAAAAGACTAAGCAACTTCTTGCAGTGTTTTAATGTGTAGGCTCTTGAGAGTGTCACTTTAATAAAAAGTAAGATTTAAATAAAAAGCTGTGTTGCTAGTATAAGCAAAAGGGGCGCTAAAAGACACTTCAGTTTGGATTTCAGCTTTCTTTTCCCAATCTATCTTACATTCCTTATTTAAAAGCAGCTCTTCAGTATTGTATTAAATAATGCTATTAATATATTTGCCAGTTTAAAGAAGTTGCATATAAATCAGATGAGTATGTAAATTTTGAGCCATTTGACTCATATTTCACTGCTGTTTTTCATAAAGAAATGCACTTGTTTATTTTAAATCCTTTTACAAAGTTTTCAGACAAAAAAAGGTCCAATGGCATATAACACCAGACCAGCGAAGAGCAAAGGTCGGTGGTTTGTAATGCTGGCTTTTGAAGGTGGTAGGTCACTGTGCAAAGCTGTAGGAGTTTTGAAAATAAAGAAGCACATATCTTACACTAAGGATACTGCAGAAGAGAGGTCTTGTTTTAAAGCATTTATTTTAAAAGACAAATACCTCCCTAACAACAAGCCCTTGATGTCTCTGACACAAGAGACATGTGAAAGTCATTAAGGCCGTCCCAGCAGAGCTCCTACAGTTGCTTCACTTTAGGGTGGGTGTGAGTATGCTTAAAATTAAATTACTTTAAAATAAAGTTAGAGCACTAAGCAATATCCTGCTTTTGACTCAGCAGGGTTTCCCGTGAGAAAAGAAAGTAGGCAAAGAGAGCTTAGAGAGACAGACAAACATATTTACCCCTAGGTGGAAGGTACAAATTAAATTAGCCTGCCACAACAGGGAGATGTTTTCTCCTTCTGTTCAGATGTCATGGTAGTGAGGAAACATAGTCTGGGGCCAAGAAAAATGGCACAAATGCATTCATCTAAGCTACCATTCATGCTGTTCCAAGGTCTAAACAGAACACATAAAAGAACAGCACTGTTGAAGCACTTCCTCTCCTTAGTTACCAAATTGGGACTTGCAGAGGAACATGGGAGCGGAGGGTGGGGATATTTCCAGAATGGGTTTCACTATTGTGGTGGGAATGAGTGAGGATGTTAGAGACCTGATGAGACTAAGCTTAAAAAGCCATTGCTATGATTTTTTTTTCCATATTTTGTGGGGGCAAGCTTCACTTGTGTTCTGCATGGTGTTTTTAAGGTACACTGCAAACTTTCCCTCTCTCTAAAGCTGAGAGACAATAGAGGCACTTCCTGAGAGTCAAGTATATCTTTTATTGTGCCTCATTAATATGCATGTTTTTGGCACTCGCTTGGGTTCAGCTGGTTTACTTTCCAGTATCTCATTCTTTATTTATATGAGACTGGGAGGTGTGACCTATGGAGCCAGTTGGCTGTCATGAATTGGAATATTCATTAAGCCTTGTGAATTATGCATCGGACAGCTTATAACACTGAGATCCATAGTTGATCCAGCCAGAACTCTTAACTGCTTCCCATTAGGTGGAATGATCCACAAATTGGTAAAAATCATGTGTATGTGTTCTAAACGCTGCAGAAATTGCTGTGTCTATGATCCAGAGAAATGCTTGGGGATTTTCTGACTCATGTTCAACAAAACCAGTTTAATCTCTGTGTTCATATTTATTTGAAGAGTTTCTTTCTTGTATTTCTGCTCTTGAAAATCACAGTCACACAGCACTCCTCTCTTTTGAGCTTTTCTATCATTTGGCTGCCTGTACAACAAATTATTTTCCTGTCAGGCTTAGAGGTCTGCACATGTCAAGAGAGTATCCTTATACAGATATCAACTATGGGAGATATCAACTATTTTATATGGGAGATTCAGGGTTAAGTTTAAGGAACAAATCTGAAGTATTCACTTAACCCTCAGGAAAGTACTGCCTGCCGGGATGGTCACTGGTTATTTCATTTGATTTTATAGAAGCTAGATTTGCTTTTCAACTATTGCTTTTGGATTTTGCACATGTATAAAGATACACTTGTCCAGCATTTTTAATTTAGAAGGCTTGATACAGAGTTTGTTTATCCTCTAAAGCCAGTGGTCAGTACTTTATTTGTGTTTTGAAAAGCACCATTTGCCTATTCATCTTAAGCTGTGGTGTTTAAATTTGCCATGCTGTTGCCTACCTTGAGAAGATTTAAAACGGAGGCAAGAGGTTAAAACAGATTTTCCAGGATTTAAAAAAAAAATCCTGGGAAATTAGACATGTCAAGATTAATGAAAGATTTTAAGAGCCTTGGCCACTTAAATAGCATCAACAGGTCTCAGTGAAGAAGAGTTGTCTTGTCACCTTGTGACCTTTTAGCTTGAGATTTGTGCCTGCCTGCCAATGTGAGCTAAAACTGTTAATAGTGATAACAACAACACAATCATTGAAATGCCTTGCCCGGGTTTGCCATTTACCGTGCTGGGCTTTGCCCTCGATCTAAGCAGTAGCCTTTCTGCTGCAGGGTACCTGCCAGAGTGAGTAGCAACTCTACTTCGCACAACTGTTTTTCATAAAGCTCATATTGCATAAGCCGAGGTTGCCGCCTTGTTTGTGGCGAGTTCTGTGGCCTGTGCCACACGTGGGTAGCCTGGCCTGTGGGGAGGTCACGGGTGAGCCCTGTGCAGAACGGCATTGTTTACAGGTTTTTCTGGTGAAGAGATTAGCTGTCCCTTATTGCCACATACCTTAACTGAAGCGCTTTAAAGGTTCCCAGCAAGAGCGTGCTCTTTTCTCTTTGGCGGCCTGTCACGGGCCTGTCAGCTTGAATAAAATTCCTCACCTGAATTATGCAGATGAGCTTTTGTTGTGTCCAGCGCCCATCATTGTTCGGCTCCAGCGTGGCTGAAACGCCGCGCGGGCCTCTTGCTTACGCGGCCCGATTGCAGCTCTCCTTAGGTCAAGACCTTTCAACCCCAGGGCTTGACTTATGCCACAACCGTTTGACAAATCGCCCGGGCCTTCACAAAAGCTGGTTGAGCTCCAAAGTGACTGCTCTCTATACACCACTGTTTCACTGTTTTGACATTTCCTTCTCACTTTTCCCCTCAGTAATTAGACAAAGGAAGAAAAAGACATTTGTGTCCAAGGAATGCTTTCATTTAGGCCTGTGATAAATGGCTACCCTTTCCAAGAAGCTGCAGTCCCACTGTAGGAGAAAGTTCCTTCACAAGGAGGCTGAGCCAGGAGCCCACTCTCTGTGGGGCAGTCTTTCCCTGTAGGACCTGCACAACACGTCCATTGATCTCATATGGCTTTTCATCCCAGCAGTGTAATAGAGTTGAAAAAGTTGTCCAGACTCTAGGTTCATCCATTGTCAATAACTTGGCATGGGGCAATGCAGCGTGTTTAGCATAATGACTGGAATGGCCCACTAAGATTAAAATGTACATGACAAACAAATGAAAGCATGCCTCTTAATTGTTTCCTTTTTTAATTGTTAGATGTTGGGGTTCTTATATAAAACAGATAGGAATTTTTTATCTCAACTCAGATACCAGTTCTTCTAGTTTCTTTAGTTCAGTCACTTCTCAGCCTTAGTTTCTTCATCTGTAATCTGTAAAATACGAGTAGGGTATTTGCAGCCTTTGTGAAGTGTTTTGGAATCTTTAAGTGAAGCGTTCCGTACAAAGTGCTAGGCGTTATTAGAAGCAGCAGCAGTTGTAGCATCATTCTTCTCCTGAGTGTCTCCAATTTCAAGTACTGCTTAATTCAAAAGAGCTCATTCTCATCAGAGCACATTAATCCCTGCTGCCCATTATTTTGCATGAACTTCTCTTGAAATAACATTAATTTATTGGACTATCAATGATTTGATGAATTACTGGAGCATGACAAATTTGAGAATATTTTCAGGGCGTTCGGATCAAGATCTTTCAGTTGGATAAGCTTGCATGGGTAAAACTGGCATTGTAATGGCAAATATTTCTTAATAGCAGGAACTTATGTCAGCCATGTTTTTATAAGCTTCTTTCAGATTGTGTTAATGCTTATTGTTCCATTGGGAAGAATGGCTGCCAAACATATAAAATAATTGAAACTGCATGTGACTCAGTTGTTAGAGCTACAGTGAGAAATTAGTGTGTTACAATTCAGGGTATGGTTAATCTGTCTCTTCTGTTCGTGGTAATGCATTAATCAGAACATTACCAAATCACATTACCAAATCACTCAAATTACTTTTATGATCTGATACTACATTAGGATTAATAAACCAATGAAGCTGCCCTTGGAGTTCTGTGCATGATACATAACCCTTTTTTCCCAGACTTCTAATGAAGAGTGGGACAAACACTGAGTCCTTAGTTTTGCGTGGCATGGGATGAGCACAGTCTTTGCTGTTTGTAGACTTGCTGTCTCATGATATTACCTGTTCCTCAAGAATCACAGCAGGTGAAATGACATACAGGAGTGTGTTATTTTTATTGGGTAGGTTACATGCATCTACAGTGATGTTTTTTTTAAGAGCATGAGCTTATGGAGGGGGAAGCAATTGCATCTGTAAACTCTGCTTTCAGGAAGCCAAAGTTTCCCATGCTTTTTTGTTTGTTTTTTGTTTATTTTTTAAAAAACCTTTCTATATGCATCACATAAACACATCCATAATGCATTGTTTTTTGGAAACAATCCTACTATGAAGCCAAAAAATGAATGAATTTGTGTCTTTTTTTTTTTCTCTCTCTCTTTCTCCCCTCTGGCTTGAAGAAGGATCTCTAGAAGTTTCCCATGTTAAAGTACTAGACCAGATGGCCTTATGTACCTGAAATAACACAGCCTAAGGCCTAGTAGCCGGATGCTGCATTCCAGCTCACAGTTCCTTCCCAGTGCGTGTGAATGCTTTCAGTGTGTAAACCTTTAACCAGGATAGCAGTATTGAAACACTTAACTAGGCAGGACCAACTGTTGCAAATTTAATGATACTGGAAACCAGAACAGCTACATCTGCAGTCCTTTCCAGGCAAAATGCCTCACTGGTGTTAGGGTCTTGGCCTACATTCACTTAATGAACTCAGTCAGGCGCTGATTCATACATTCATAGAAGTCTCTATGGACTTCTACATTTCCAATTTTCGGGTGATATTCACCATATTGTTTTTTTGCAGCTTCCTTGAATGCAAATGATCTTACTCCATGACACTTGATGGTAGTTAAGTCTAACTTGTGCCTAACTTGAATGCAGTGATCATCATTTTTACAGACTAGAATTTCCATGTATAAATACTTTTTTTGTGGCTTCCATTAAAGACCAACCACACAGTTGTCCTAAAGAAGCACCATAAGCAATAAAATAAACTGCCCATCTGAGACTATTTTGGTAAAACACAACAAGAGATTTTGGCCCGAGCAGAATTCACATAGGTAACATCTGTTAGTGGTACTGTAATAGTATTTTAACTAGTAACTCTTTGCTCAGTAATACAAATAAAGAACTGATGGTTTTCCACTAGGCATATTTCAACTCTTCTGTCAAATAACTGTTTTAACCCTTGTACACTCAGAAATACTCATGAAATAGAAAAGTAACAGCCACCTTAAAGGTAAGTATTACTCTATAATTAGTCAAGAAATAAACAGGGTTCATCCTACATGTTATCGGATGAAATCAAGAGATCTAGGGTGGCCTAAGTGTTATCATCACTTCGTTAGAGACTTCTTCCTCCTCTAACCTGGCCTCTGTCAAGGTCCAGTAACTGACTGTGTGCGTATGTATCTGTTTCTCTTCTCTTACTGAGCAAAATGACATAAGTGTTTAAGAAACGTGGAGGTCTGAATTGGTTTTCCCTCCTGTCCACTAGACTTCACTGTTTCTGCTTACTGGAAGTACCTTTCCTTGTCAGATTTGTTTGCCATGGTGGTTTTGAGTACATACTCATCATTCTCACAGCCCTTTTCTGAATGGCATCTTATCTTTCCAAAGTCTGTCTTGCAGTGCAAAAGCAGTAAATTATTTCTTCAACCCAGTTGCATCTTCTGGTCCTTTATTCAAGCATTTTGTTAGTCTTTGAACTAGCACTTGAGTACAAGTGTGTTTTTCTCAGTCTGTTTATCACAATTAACCATCCTTGTCACTTTCTAGGATTAAATGAATCACTATGTAAGGAGATATATGGTAACTAGACCCAGCTTACTGGGCACATGCAGTCAGGCCTTGTTTATCCAGGCACTAGTTCCAGATAGGCTACGCTCAATCACAAGCATAGACCTGGCACAAACTACTGTGGCAACTGCTTAGATAGGAACAGGCCGTCTGTTTGAAAGGATGAAAAAGGAGCCACAAAAAGTGAGTACATGCAGATGTGACACTGAAATACCCAGGCCTGTTTTGTTCAGAAAAATGCCATCTCTAGTATGAGTCCGTGGATTTCTTGTGTGTGTGCAGCCACCGTTTCATTCATGTTGGGACAGACTGATAGCTGACATAGATATGCAACTAGATAGAGATAAAACTTTGAGAACAAAGCCATGATTCTGCGCAGTAGTTATTTGAATTCTTATCATAGGCCTTCTAGATCCCAAGCCTTTTTTTTTATCGAAGTCACAAGCAGCTTTTC
>JAVCKT010038022.1:12034-28514 GCA_032273925.1 Rhynchotus rufescens | reverse complement strand
TACCTGGTGTTTCCATGGATCTGAAATGAAAAAAAAAAAAAAGAAAAAGAAAAATAGAAAAAAAAAAAGAAAAAAAAATGCAAAAAGAGAGTTAGTGAGAGAGAGCAGTCCTCTGCTAGCATATCAGGATTATCAGGAGAGAGTCATTTCCTAGAGGCTGATGGCAGCATGCTAGGCACATATGCAGGAAGATGACAGATGCCTTAAGGAGACTGTAGATAGATGGATGGCAGTCAGGTGAGACACAGACACAGATACCATCCCTAGGAAGGAGGACAGAATGGGTGACCACAAAAAGTCTTACTCAGTCCTTTTTGAGAGTGGACAACGATGGTCGGTAACTTGAAAAACAGTTATATCTCAGTATGCCAAAATTCCCAAGTGTTACCTCTACAAATAAGAGATTTTTTATAACTTAAAAAAAAAATCTTTTTTTTAGTAGGCTGTTTTACTACAATGCAGTAAGAAAATCAATCTGTGGTACTTATCAATTACTCTATCAGGAAGACATAGGCATGACAATGGCATAGGAAACTTTTACTGATATTGGTGCAGATTTACTCGGACAGAGACTTGAGGAGACCACCCAACTCCACAACACCTTTTTGACAGCATGAGGGGATCCAAGTCTTGAAGATCTGCTAATAAATAGCCCAGCTGATTTCAGGTCAGCTTACTGCAAGGGCAGCTGCTACGCATCAAAGCAAAATGCAAAGCCAAATCCACTTTGTAGATCTATGTGCAGGGTGAGAAGTTGTATGCAGGTATGTAGCTCTCATGGACTCCTCATGTAGCACCACACTCAGTTGTCCAGCTCAGTGGTCCTTAGGACTGTTGTTAGTAACCATTAATAATAAATCTTCGGCTTTAGTGTCAGAGTATCAGATCAGGAAGACAGTGGAGAGACCATCAGAAAAACCAAGCCCCCGACTACAGCATGGCACCTAATATTTTCTGGTGTATCACTGAAGAACTACAGATCAAATATCCACTTCTGACATCCTGCATTCACTTGGTGTTTAAAATGCTTTACTTCATCCTTTCCCCTAAGGCAGGCACTGCATCTGACTTGGGAAAATGCTTGTTTGGACCATTCTTCTGTGTTTTGTTATTGGGTAGAAAATCCACATTTTATATTAAAAAAAAACAGCAGTTTATTGGCTCCCTGGACTTGCTCTGTAGCAGCTGAAATCAACTCCTTCCATTTCAGAGCTGCAGTGCTGGGGCTGGATCACGGCTTAAAGTTCATAATCAGAATAAACAGCTCAGATGACACTGGTAGTGAATGCATTGATTAAATATGACTCTGGTGCGCTCAGTTAATGTTTCACTGGCTTTAAATGTCTTTTCAGCACTAACATTTAGCCAAGGTGAATGTAGTAGAATATATTTTTCCAGCTGAACATTTATGAACTGCCATAGTTGAGCATCAGAGAAGCAATAGACCGCTGATATGTTTGTTACCACCCTGGTTCATTTGGCAAAACAGATACCTCACTAAACCTGAGAGTCATTTTACAATGAAATATGGGAACTCGTTCAGCAGCATATTTTTATTTTTCCAAAGTTTTTTTGCAAAGTTATGCAAAAATAAGCTATGGTCCTGTAAATATTAATGTTCATGGGCAGCTTTATGTATGCAGAATCTGGCAAAGTTCAGTGTGACTCTTGATGTTCATTAAGTTCTGTAGGGGCCTGCTGCAGGATCAAGCCAGTTGCTGCACTAAATAGCTCCAAGAGTCAGTTTTAATAGCATTACAATATGCCATTTAAACAGGTTGATGAAACTTTAGCAATTGCAGAAAATCTCACAGGTGTAAATCCAAGCAAAGCACGTATAATTAAAAGTACTTGCTCATCATATGGCTGAGAAATGATACTCATATAACAAAGCATAAGTTATGTATGTTGTAGACAAACAAGCAAACATACTTTAGAGCAAATAAAATTTTTCACATGTTAGAGCAGATTTCTGTTTTGTTGGTGATAGCAATTTTTCCAGCAGATCTGGAGACACCGTGAACAGCAAACCACTGGCAAAACTGAGTAAATGCTACACTAAGACTGCCAGCCTAGGTTATTTTCAGATGTTGTTATTTAAAACGTTAGAAGCTTCTTTTGATATTCACAGAAGTGTGTATTTATGGAGACAGAGTAGCACGGCTCGCAGTCAACAACTGCAAAAGTTAGTGAGTTTTTCAGCCCTTGGGTATTCTGCAATTAAGAGCCCACAGGTACGGTAGCAGGTGTTTATCTGCTGTGTGCATGCCCTTCTCATCTGTAAATTCCACCTATTTCCTAAGCATTCCTGTGACAGCATTCAAAACTTTATGCCATTAACTTCGACTTCTATCTCTAGGCTCTTTAGTACATTTCATGATTAAATTATTAGGTGTGCCTCTATTTTGAAATAATTGTGATTTTACATATAGAAAAAAGCCATTAGAAGTCATTGAGTGCAGTTCCTGGCCAAGCAGGACTATTCCCCATAGAATACCTTTTTGCAGTGATTTTTCTTACCTTATTTTAATTAACTTTGGAGAGTAAGAGTGTAACAATTTACTCTGGAGTTAATTCTACAGTCTCATAGAAAGCAATATTATGAGGCATTTCCTAACACCTAATTGCAGTTCCACAGCTTCCTTTTATCCTCCTGCTTGCCTGAATAATGTGTTATAGGCGGCCTTCAAACAATTGCTGTATCCCTCATGCTCTTCAACTGCTTGGAGAAGTGTTATTTTGGTGCCAATGCTATTTATTTCTGCAATTGGCATAGACTGGCAATGCCAGAGAGGAGGCAAGGGTTGGGGATACTGGGTCAGGCTGATCTGCAGATGAGTGCTGCTTTCATCTGGCTCCCTGTGAATGGATAACTTCCCTCGCAGCTGCTCTCCTGGTAAAAACAGTGACTGTGGTCACTTCCTAAGAATAGGAATAAACTTTAGTCAAATCCCACGTCTGTATACAAGGTGTAACTTGTGACTTGAGATACCAGAAACAACCTTGAGGTTAAATAGCAGAACACATAGGCGATGTATGGTTTAACAGCTTCTCTTGTGCTCTTCCTCTCTTGTCAATTAAGATGTGCAATAATGGAAAGAACAAAGATTAAAAGGGAACATAATTTAAAGGCCATATTTTAAATGAATTGCCGGGCAATAATGCAGTTGTTCCTCCTAGCAGAGTGTTCGCAGCGCTATTTCCAGACAGCTTCCTCAGAAGTTCATGATTTTCTAATCACATCATGGGCTCCTGGGAAAGGCCAAGGGGAGGGAGCTGATGCAGAACCACATTTGCCAGGGCGCTTGAGGCTCCTGTCTACCACCTGCCAGTGGACGAGTGAACACAGGACAACCCTGCTGGGCTCTACCTTCAGCAGCTCACATCCTTTGCCTTCCATCAGAAACGGGGCGAGATCTGAGCTGAGGACACGAAAGCAGCCTCGGAGAGCTTTTGACCTGGAAAGCAGCACTCATACACAAAAGAAATGTTCTCAACAGCTTTTCTTTAAGACCATTCAGTACCTAATGCTGCTGAAACTGTAATTAGTCACCCACTGACTGTTTTTTTTTAACTCTTCCTTCTCAGTGGGTATTTCACATAGAGCACCATTTATATGAGGCAGTGTCCTAGTTCGTGTCCTGTTTCAAACAGGCATCACTGAGACAAGTGAATCGATGTATAACCACTCAAAGACAGATGCAGTCCAAGAATTAAGAAATTAAGAAATAAGTATAGAACCAGAAACAGTTCAGAGGGACAACCTGAAGGCTCAGACAGGTAAGTGGGTGATAAGTTCCTAACAGTTATGGTAAAATACTGATCTTTACCTTCCTTTTCAGAGGATGAGTCCACATAGATGTCCTACAGTACTGAGAAACAATTACCACTGTTGGACTATATCACTATCGGAAAGCCTATCAGACACATTCCTTGTGTTCCTCGTCATGCTGATCTCCTGACAGACGGCAAACTAGGCCAACCATGGAAAAAGGTCAAGACAACCAGCCCCTTGCATCAGACCTATGCAGGAGCCTGGAGCCTCAGTCAACGAGGAAATCACATGACAGATATTAGGACCACGAGGAATTTCATGTTCAAAATCATTATCCACATCCCCAAAGCAAAAAATAAATATATGCAAAAAAAAAAAAAAAAGGAAAAAAGAAAGAAAATATATCGATAGAATTCATTTGCCTTTTTTTTTTTTTTCTTTTCTGAATGTACTTACTACTATCTATTATGGGCATATGCCCAACATCCAATCTGATGGAACAAAAATTATCCACAGTTTCATACTTAATGATATCAGTTCAAGATCAGTCTATGAATTTTTAGAAGTCATTTTTTTTCCAAAATATATTTTTGAGTATATGTAAATTGAATGCACACTTCCATGTAGGCTAGAAAAAAAAAAATCAAACATTATTGTTTTCAGACTGTATTTTATGCCCATGAATCTTTAAAGAATTTTGAAAATGCAAACAGTTATATTAAAATTCATATTGGAATTATTTTTAGCTTGGAAAAATGCAGTTAGAGACAAAAACCTGTATGAAAGTTTGGTAGACTATTTTTTTCATGTCTAGACATAAAAGTACCAGCAAATGAAACACTGAGAGAACGGGCAGGATTTTAACTCATACGGTTTTGATCACACAAATCTAGATGAGCTTCCACATTAATTATTCCATGCAGCTGTACTTTTCCTTATCAATTTCTGCAAGTGCAAATTTTGAGGATTGATTCATTTTTTAATTAATTTTTTAATAAGAGTGTCTCCCAGTGCCTCCCAACTGCCCTCATTGACACCACTTTGTAGTGGCTCTTGCCCTCATGGGTTACATAATACAGTCATATTGTGCTTCCTCATTGACTACCTCCAAAAATGCATATTATTCCTTTCATTTTACTCATATAACAAATACTCACTAATGACATTGAAAGAGCCACACAAGTATGCTCTAAAGTGGATCAGATAATCTGCTTAAAAAACATAATTATTTAACGGTCCTATTTTTCAACTGAAGAGTAAATTGTCCGTTTTGGGAGCAAATTCAAACATCTCAGAGACAAGATTTTGAAAAATGTTGGAACAGTTACATTTCTAAACTTGAGCCTAATGATAAAAGGGCCTTTATTTAGGCCTTTAGTGCCCTTTTAATTATCCTTGCATTTGCATTATTTTAACAAAATCTTTAATTAAAATCCTCCAGACTGGGGACACAGATAGCAATATTCCCTCCTTGTATATTTATTGTATGAACCACAAGCAAAATTGTTATTATTTCTGTGTAGATGTTTGCATCACTACAGCTCTTCAGAGCACCCACTTATGGCCCAGAACCGTATTTTATTAAATGCTGTATAAACACACAGAGTAGTGGTTAGAAACTCTGCAGTATTTTCAATCAGAGAATGAAACAAGAGACACGGGATGGATGGACTGGTGGAGGAGAGCTGGGAAATGGGCAGTACCGCTCAACATGACATGAGGTAGTCCTAGCACATCAGCAGCCTCACTTTGCCAGTTTTTAGGGGGGTTGTTTTTGTTGTGCTTTTCCCTAGACATCAAAGCAAAGGAGTTTTAATGAGGGTCTGAAGGAGAATAACGAGGTGCTTTGGCAGATGTCTGCAGGGTGTTCCTGCTCGCTCAAAGGGGCAGCACATACAAAGACACTTTGAAAAACCAGTGAGCGATGGAGGGTGGCATCTTAGCTCTTTCAAAACGGGAGGCCCTCATTTACACTGGTGAAAGTTGTAACTCCTATGAAGTCAGTGAAGTCCCTGTAGCATAAAACTGGGCCTAGATTATGACTTGCCAGAGCTGCCTTTTAAAAGCTGAGGTGGCCACTGAAAATATATTCCAGCTCATTTTTCCACTTATCATCAGGTCCCTTTACCTTCTTCTGCCACTAAAAAAGAGTCTTGAAAATTATGTTGTAAAAGTTATGAAAGAAACGTTAATTTTTACCAAAAATGTGTAGCAGGTCTTAACAAAAACAAGACTATTTTATTTTTAATATTATCACAAATAAACATATTTGAACATATGTGTATGTGCACAAATATACATATGAGTGTTTATACTCGCACATATGTGTATACATACTCCCACAAATATATACATAGGTATGCACATAGACATATGTATGTACATATTTTTTTCTGCAGCCTGAAATGGAGGGAAACAACTTTACACTGTGATAGCAGAGAAGGTAATTTTATGTTATGAGGTAGTCTTGTTGCTTCCTTTCCCATTTTTCCTATGTGCATCCAGCCACAGAGGCTTCCTGAATCTCACTGGGAATCACCCAGCCTCTGCTCATGCAGGGAGCTCATATCAAGGCCTCTCTGCACCAAGGCCATCTTATCCAGCCAGGCTGGATCTCATGGTCCATGTTGGTAGGACAGAAGCAACGTACAAAACTAGGCACACATGTCGGGATTTAGCCACCTGGCAGGTGAAGCCTTCTCAGGCTCCCAGCCTCTGCTGCTGCTTTGCTTTGCCTTCCCCATCCACTCAGTGCAGTGCAAGGGTGCAGACTACGGTCAAGTAAAGACAGGAAAATAAACCAGCACCATCCTGCTGGGGAAGAGGACAAGTACTGGAAGTTCCACATGAATTCACTTCTGGAACTGAAATATTGCAATGGATGCTACAGATAAAATGCAGATTTCATTCTGCAATGCTAGAATTCTGCTATAGGTTTATAGGAAGTTTGCTGAGCAATATATTGAGAACTGGACTTTCATGGGCAGCACTGCTTTACTTACACAAAGAAAAGTTAAACACAGAGCAGGAAGCCAAAAGTTACTCTTTCTGAGCCTCTCTGGTTTTGTGTCATTAAGTTATTCATTGTCATTTTACTCTATAATTAGCATAGCACTTGCTGACATTTAATTATTCTAATAATACCTATCAGATAAATTCTCTATTTTTTTTCTTTAAAATACCACCAGTTCTGCCATCCACATCATTATTCATTTTACTGCTCATATCTCTGTTGGAAATGGGCAGGGCTGTTGTCAGCCTGATCACAGACACCTCCACCAGTGGCAGCAAAGAGGCATTTCCCAAGATCCAGCCTGCAGAACAGCCCAACCTATGGCAGAAAAGTTTGTACCAGCTATTCTAATCGCAACAGGATCCTTCGCCAGGTTATCGGCTCCTGAATCTCCATTACTGCTTCAGTTTTAGTAAGTGCATTTAGAGAACGTCCATACACAATGAACCAAGTGAAATTGCTTTTTTTTTTTTTTTTTTTTGCTTTTAAAATCTTGGTGACATAACAAAGAACTGAATGCAGTACTTAACTGTATGGTGATGAACTGAATGCAGTACTTAACTGTATGGTGATTTCAGTTTACAGTTAAGGAAAAATTTTTTAGCAGTGAAGGTGACAGAGCCCTGGAACAGGCTGCCCAGAGAGGTTGTGGAGTCTCCTTCTCTGGAGATCCTCAAAACCTGCTTGGAGGCAGCCCTGTGCCCCGTGCTCTGGGTGACCCTGTGTGTGCAGGGGGGTTGGACTAGATGATCTCCACATGTCCCTTCCAACCTTAACCATTCTATGATTCTATCAGACCTCTCAATAATGTCAACACACTTTACATGACAGAGACTAAAATCAGTACACAGTCCACAATTTGTAGAAACCACATTACTTTTCAAACACATGGCAGGCATGCTATATTTTTGTAATGATGATATTTGACACAACCAACTGGTCTGCAGGAAACAGTTGTCTGATATACACAAATATGTTATGCAACCACGTCTTGCTTATCATTTAAAAACAAAATAAAACAAAACAAAAACAAAAACAAACAAAAGAAAGCAGTATGAGAATTCTTAGATTCAGCAGACATGATTAGAAAATCAGAATTAGTCCACTATACTGTAAATTAGCAAAAGGTAAGATGTAACCTCACCTGCTCGGTGCTGTCTTTAAGCAGCCTTTAAGATGTCTATCGCTAGCCTCTCTGTGGGCTTTATTATCCACCTTGGGTGCATTTTCTTTCCTATGACAAATAAGCGTGTAATTTTTGTCATCGTTGTTTGCCCAAAATATGCCGGCTGATGTCTCGTACCGAATGCAGAACTCCACTTTAGCTCCATCTTTCTGGTAAGGAGGCACCAGAGAAATCTTAAAGCAGAACTGGTCAGTCTCATTGCCACAAGAATTGGGCATGAACTCTGCTAAGATATCATAATAACTCTGCCAGTCATCCAGTGTCATCCGAACATAAACCGTTTTTTCAAAAGATATATTGAGGACTCGTATAATGCCATTCATACAGGTAACCCCAGGCTGGAACACAATCGACTCCAACAGTACTTTTTGTTCACGCACTTTTTGCAAAAGTTCTTCTTGTGAAGCAGGTAGTGTAAACAGCTGAGATAAAAAAAATTCCTCCTCGGGGAAAACTTCATCTTCCTTGTAATCATTTTGTGATATAACTGGAACTTCCCAGGTATCAAACTCTTTAACAGACACAAGATCAAACCCAAATGCATCAGCAAATGAAACTTTCCTTGCAATGGTACCAGGGGGGTCTACCTCCTCTTCCTCTGAAGAAGCAGAACTCCGCCTTCGGGGCAGTGGAGAAAAACGAGGTTTAAGGGTATTTTTAACATCTTCGTCTTCTGAAGAGAAATCATTTAGAGTAGGGATTTCTAATAATTTATGCCCACTGACCCGTCCAGGTCCTTCAAAAGACTCCATTGGGCTCTCCGATATAAACTGAAAGACAACTGTACAACTAGTAGCAGCTGATATTTGAGACACTGTGGTTTAAAACAAGGATTAATGTTACAGTTGACATTGCAAAAGGGAGTCAAGCCTATTAATAGATTCTATGGTGTGTTAGCTATGTTGGTCTGTTCTCCAGTCTGATAGTATTAAGTGTTATGATTTCAACAATATGTTTCAGCTATTGCATTTAGTATTTTTATATAGATTGATGTGGAAAGAAAAAAAAGATCAATATTAAAAATCTAACTTCATTGCATAGTCAAGCTGTGTAAACGAAGCTATTTTTAGAAATCAGTTTATATTGCAAAACAAATTCATCACATTACACGAATAAAGAGGTATTAATCTCCTATTAGGATAGATAGGATGTATACTTTATCAACTAAACAGTTTCTGTGTTGTAAATGATTCCTGTGTTCATTTTCAAGACCATTATTTATAGTGTTTTCAGATAAAAAAGTGCATTGTCTCGTCCTGCCATGTCTGTATACCAAGCTAACTCACTGGGCCAGATCCTAAGGCTATGACAATTTATTCTAGCAAAAGATAAGCCAGAACAACTTTAATTAACCAAGAGTAATATAAAATGCTAGTTTGCATTTAGTATTATTCAGACAAATGGAGAGAAAAGCAAGGCAGAGCGTTAACTTGTGCAGCTAACCCTGAAACACAAACCCTGTGCCCCAAAGCTGTAAACAGGGGGAAGAAAAACGCTGCACTGTTTAAAAGGCTTTCAACCTTTGAGCATAGCTTCACATGATGTGATATGAAACTGGCATCTCAGTCTACTTAATCACTTGGCATTTGGCTTTCACTTTGATGACATCCCACATGTGGAAAGATGCAGCATTCGTGGGACAAAGAGCATTAACTTAAAATGCCACATTTTTCCTTCATATCACCTAGCCTCTTCTGTTTCCTCTGCGTCTCTTTCAAAGGCTAAGCTGATAATCTAATGGTGCAGGATAAACTAATAAATATAGCAGGACTTGCTTTGAATTACCCAGATCAGAAACTGATGGCATTACTGGCATCATCAGAAATCTCAGTTCAGGCTAGAAATCTAACTCTTTATTCAGACTTTCAAATGGTTCAGGTCTTGCAGGCTGACTTGAATCCTTTTTTGTTGTTGTTACCATGTCACTAGTACTTTCCTTTAAAGCTGACAACAGCTTTATTATCAGACAACAGGGTAAACTCTTCCCCATGAATTCCCTTTTCTGATGAGCCAATCTCTCATCCCAAGATGACATCTCCAGGTCTTTCCATTACTTCTCCACTTTAAACTCTCAAAAGTTGTCTCATCCATTATCATAAAATCATCCATACTTTCCTATTACTACCACCCTTTGAGGTAAAAGAATATAAGGAGAGATTTATAAAATAGTTTTCTCTCATAAACCACATAACCTCTGGGATATTGCTGATTGCAGTACTGTCAAATAAGATATTTCTCAACAAGAGCCAATAGCAAAAGCATTAAAGATTTCCTGCTGAAAGACAGGTGATAGTGCTATCCAGCTATAAGCTGATACCTGCTTAAAAAAAATGGAATGAGATCTCCAGAGCAGCCTTAGAGAGTCCAGAGTCACTTGCTCTCAGTTACACCTAGAAGCATCACTTAGGCCTCTCCTCCTCTACTGTTCTGCACATAGCTAACCTGCTGTATCCACATTTTGGTTTTGAACTGTGTGAATCGGGTATAGTTTGGGAAATGAAGCTTCTTACTCTCATGACAACTCAATTTCTTATGCCAACATAATCCAATAAACTACTACCCTAGTAATTATGTAAACAAGTTCAAACTAAGTATGAACTTAGTATGGTCAGTAAAAATAAGAAACAAGTATTGTATAAGAAATAAATAATATAGGAAAGAGAAAAGATTTTATCTTGACATAGGAAAGAAATGCTCATGGCCATAAGGATGAAAATCAGAAAACAAGGTGAAAACAGGAACAGCACACTTTTGTGTACGCAGCTTCCCATCCACAACCTGCTGTTTCAGAAGAGCAGATCTGATCAAGGACTTGCTCAGCCAGTTTGCACTGGATTAGACTTTTCTAAGGTCTAAGAGGGGTAAGTATATAATGAAAAGTGATACTTCACTTATCTATATTCATGAACCCTCTCAAAAATACCTAAATCAAGGAACAATAAATATTTCCTTTCAGACTGTACCAGCAACAGGTTTTATGAGAACATCTTTATAGGACAGCTTCTCTAAGCACTTCTTTTCTGAAGCCTCATCTCCCTTACTATTTTTTGGATGTTCCAAATTCAAATATTGGATCAAGACAAATGCTTTCTGGGTGTTCTTAAGCACTTTTTTAAGCAACAGTGGAAATGAGGTAGACAGTGGAAATGAGGAAGAAAGCAAAAAGAGAAAAAACAAAAAGAAAAAAAAGGCATAGTTCTATGTGCAGTAACTGCTCCTATGAATAGTAAAGTAAATGTTCCCAGAGAGAACAAGAGAATGTCACAGAGGCAGCAGGCTTGATACTTAATTAAATACACAACATAACATCAAAAGCACAGCCAAGTAGCCTTTTAATTAAAAATTACTTGCACCTGCCTCTTTTTTTTTTTGAGGAGGGGGCAGTGGGGGGGGGATATCTATTATTTGGCCTGCCTGTCTGATCTTTCTTGGCCTTATCTGGAAGGAAAGATACCTGTGTCAACTGAAAAACAATTATTTCTTAAGAATGGACTAAAGATGAGCAGTATAAAATCTGGTTCCACTTGGCTTCCTAGCAGTGTAATCCCTAGTGCTCTAGAAAACTGCACTGCTTTAGCTGAGAGTATGAGATATATTACTTCCTTTCAATAGATTCAATAAATCTGTTAGGCCAAGCTGTTAAAAATAAAAAACACCTTCACCCTGTAGAAATGGTCAAAACTGGTGAAGAGGTGGAGGAAATATTTTAAAGGTTGTATCCTTTAGAAGAAATATCACTGGTATAGTAGGGGATTATTTTGAAATAGCAATGTCTTTTTAAAGTATGTGGAGGTTAGGGAAAAAACAACATTTCACTTAAGAAGATATTCTTTCTAAATACCATATGATTTAAGTTAAATATTAGGAATAAAGTATGAGGTCAAACATTGCCCTTAGTTGTTTTCTGCTCTCACTTATGGATTATATATCATTTCATTAATTTTATGAACTTTAGTCTTGTGACTGAGAACAAGTTATCATTATTAATTTTTTTTGACCCTGAGTAGAAACCATCTCACTCTATAAAACTGTCCTAGTTTCACAGTGCCAGGAGTAATAATTGTGGTTTTTGTGCTTAAAAAAACAAAACAATAAGCAAAAAAAAAGTAGTATTATTGTAAGGAGATATTCTGCCTTTAATAGAGTCAATGACAAAACTCTCTTTAACTTAAACTGATGACAGAGCAAAACACTGCCAGAGAGAAGACGATTTTTGGCACAGTCAAAATTCAGAACAGAGACTGCATTATTACAATAGATTATCTAAATATTTAATGTATTGACAAATCACTATGACAAACAATTAATTAGTCTATCTGATACGAAAACTATCCCATTCTTTATTATATTTTCCTCTGATTTTTCATTTCTGATTAAACTGGACTTCGAGCCAGTAAAGGTGATTCTCACTGCAATGTCAATATTTTGCAGATATTTCAGGTAGTGACAAGAAGACTCATAAAAAGAATAAGCATAAAGCATGATTTTTTGCTTTAGATTTTGTAGAAGGAACCTCAATTTGGGAAAAGAAGGAAGAGATTTTTGCTCTTTCATCTTTAAAGACAGGACTCAGAGGGAAAAAAAAAACAGTTAGCTTCTGAAATGGCCTGAAGAGAGGGAGAAAGCAAGATGCCTAGACGTATGGGGTGAATATTTTGCTTAAGAGTATATCTGAAAAAATATATATATATATATCTTGAAGATCAGGGCTTTCAGCCCTCCAAGATATAGCTCCTTCTGCTTATCTTTTATGTTTCACTCCTTGAAGAATCTACTTGCACTGATAATATTCCTTCTGAAGCGATTATTCAGCCGTTCAAACATGGAGCCCTTTCCTTTACATTTTTTCTTTTGCTTAGGATTCAAGTTCAACTTTTGTGCTTTGATTTACAGGTAAAGCCTTTGCTACATTTGAATTTCTGAACTCTGTAGTTTGGCTCCATTATTAACCATTTCCACAAGTTTGTGAAAGCATGCCCTTAAAACTGAAAGCCTTAATAATATATGTTCACTTATTCTTGATTTAATTTGGCTACAGCAACTTTGGGATGTGCCAGGCAAAGAATAAGTAATTGAGGGGCAGATGAATATCTAAAGAAGACATTCTGAGACACCCACCCCCAGGTTGCAGAGAAACATTTTCTAGCTCAAATCTTAGCATCACTAAGATTTTTCAACAACCCAAGGCTTGAATTAGATATAAAGATACAATACCCATGCCTATATAAAATATCGGTAAGACTAGGTACACACATTCACATGACTAGTAGAAAACTTGTCAATTAAATATAAACTTGCAAGCAAGCAGTTGATAATACTGTCTTGATACAGAAATACTAGATGACCAAAAATGTCCCAAAGTGAATGTTATATCCTAAGTTTTTTTTTTTTTTTTTTTTTCCTAATCTAGAAACAATCTGGGGAATAACTAAAAGATAGCCTTGGGGACTGAAAGACCATAATCCATCTTGGAAAATATCCTGAAATTGCCCAATCAGAATAAGCATGAGCTAGGATGTGCTCCAATATCATGTGATAAGAGATTAGCTTAGTAGGACTTCCAGTGTCTCTCTCTCTGTCTCTCTGTGTGCCAAGGTTAGTGGTCAAAGGAAATGACCTGAGTTTCTTTTGGAGGCCCACAGACCCTGAAGAACGGCATCAACTTCCCCCTCAAAGACTGAACCTCACAGCAGCTGTGGATGCTCTGAAGAATCGATCTCATTTGCCAATGTAAACTACACATTTGAACAACAACAACAACAAAAAAAAAAAAAAAAAAAAAGAAGAAGACAAAAAAAAACATCTGGAATATTGTGTGCAGTTATTGGCTCTCTCGTAAAACAGGAATGTGGAACTTGTAGAGACAGCCCAGTGTACAGCAATGAAGATGATGAAGGGGACTGGAGCATCCATTGTATGAGGAAAGACTAAGCGAGCTGGGCTCCTTAGCCTGGAAAAGAGAGGACTGAGAGGGGATCTTACCAGTATGCACAAATACCTGAGGGGAGAATGTAAAGAGGATGGGGCCAAACTCTTCTCAGTGCTGGCCAGTGACAAACCCAGGGCTAATAGGCATAAATTAAAACATAGTAAGTTTCATCTCCATATGAGGAAGAACTTCTTTACTATGAGGGTGACAGAGCCCTGGAACAGGCTGCCCAGAGAGGCTGTGGCGTCTCCTTCTCTGAAGGTCTTCAAAACCCGCCAGGATACCACCCTGTGCCACATGCTGTACGTGTCCCTGCGTGAGCCGGGAAGTTGGACTAGATGATCTCTAGAGGTCCCTTCCAACCTCAACCATTTTGTGATTCTGTGAAGACAATACAGTAAACATAGAGAATTATTCCTCTGAAGAGCAAGTTTCTCCTTTTAAACTTCTATTTAATTTTGTTTTACTTTAAAGCATATGAAAACATAGTTAATTAGCTTCTATGACTAATCAGATGAGTCCAGATTAGTCATCCTCTTATCCTGAGTGGTACTAGACTTTAGAACTCTGAAGGCGATGTCACAGTTCATATTTTTGAGGTCCCAGTGTACAGTGCTCACTTGCTCTGAATGGTACTCATTCACTCAAGTAGTTTCTTAGACCAGTAGGACTGGTCCTGCATATACTCTGCTTGAAAAACAGTTGCACAATCAGGATCAAAGAGTTAAGAGGAAAAAATGGTGGAGGGGGAGCAATTTGTGCTTTAATTGTTTCACCATAAATAGGTATACTACAACTAAAAATTTGATAGCAAGTTTCATTTCACACAGTACTTTCTGTTAGGGTAAAAAACAAATATTTATTGTACTAAATACAACATGTTTGAAAAAGTGTAGAGCACAGGAACCAACATGTTGATTTCAGTTTGTTCTGCGTATCAGTGAAGGGTCTAATCCTTTCACAACTCTATCTAACCACAATCATTTTTTCATTAATCATTACATTTAGGTGGGGAACACTGAAGGGCGTTTTCTCAGATTATAATGAAATGAAAGGCTAACATCACAGTCTGTTTATCTTCACACTTCATGTAGTATCATTATTTTGTATTTTCTTCATTCAGCTAGGACTTGCACCTTGACTTTTGTAAACATAGGCAGTTCAGTTTTCACTGGTAAGGGTGTTGACTTAACAAAGTATAAAATAGGAATCTGGGTACATTAGTGCTGCACATTTAGAGTCCAGCTTACATTCTACCTGCAGTTTATATTCAATGAATCAATTTTTCATCTGAGTACTTACAGTGAAATATCAGGACACTTACAACAAAGGCTAGACTTCATGCTGCTATAATGACCGAAAATATTTCTGAAAACAGAGAAGGAATTCCAGAAATTTGTGCATTTGGAGAAGGAGAAGAAGGAAAACTGGTTTGCAGTATCCCATCTAGAAGTTCCAAATCTCCTTTATGCAACAAAACCAGTCTTTCTATGGGTATAAATGAAGGAATTTTTTTGGAAAAACCACCTCTGTCTTACATAGCCTTGATTGCAAAGGCAATTCTCTCCTCCCCTGCAAATAAACTGAATTTAGCTGCCATTTATAAATACATTGAAGATAATTTTCCTTTCTACAGGAGCAAAGGTCGAGGTTGGAGAAATAGCGTAAGGCACAATCTCTCACTAAATGATTGTTTCATCAAAGTGGGAAGATGTGAGGATGGCAAAGGAAATTACTGGAGTATCCACCCATCAAACTTAACTGCCTTTGTACACGGGGACTTCAGGCAACACCGAAAGTCACGAAAGCGAGGACGTCAAAAGGAGCTGGAGACTGGCTTTGCTATGAATTATTTCATACCTTGGGAACACTATCCTTTCTCCCCAGCACCAAATTCTCTGTATCAAGCACATTATCTGCTGGATCCTTTGTGGAGAACGCTGTATGCCGACAGACTGCGGTTTGTGAATGAATACCACAAATGGAATGTAAATTATGATTTAGTTATGGGGAAGTTTGCACCTCTGTTACCATCAGATGAAGCTCACAGCATTCCCGTTGACTGGCTTTACAGATCTCCTGCTACTTCAGCCATGGAGCAGAACATTTTTGTAAATATTCAACAGACATTCCCTAATTCACTTGTTTTCTCAGAAGCAGCAGTGAACTTCTTAAACAGATACATCTGTAAGTACTATAAAGGACATCTCCTGCACTTGAAGTCCTACAACTTTATGGGAAATTCTGTTTAGGACTCTGTCCAGATGCACTGTATTAATATATATTGTGTCATTTTGTATGTACGCTTAAAAATAGCAAAAGACAGTACTTGCTTATATAAGGCAATGATTAGTGATGATTATTACCAAAATGTATTAGCTTTGAAATTATTTTAATAATTTTGCTTATCGGCTACAGCAGGTAGGTTATTTGGTGTAAGAGTAAATCCATTATGACTGATTGCCAATGAAATTCTTTTAAGTTGCCCTGTATTAATCATATTACTGTTCTATTACATTCAAATTAATACATATGTATATATATTTTTAACTATATAGTCAAACATGTACACCCACA
>JAVCKT010038021.1:6639-21687 GCA_032273925.1 Rhynchotus rufescens | reverse complement strand
TAAGTAAAAGAACACCATATATAAAGAGATTTCTATGAAAGGACTGATTTTTTTTTTTTTTTTAATAATGTCCTTTTTGGGTTATAGTCCTATAAAGTCTATAACAGAGTCTTGAAAGTGAAATACATCCTAATAGTCCCAAAGTAGTAGTCCATAAGATGAAGAAGCTACTAAATTGCTCAGCTAGTCCTTCTCTGACACAAGGATTGCATAGCTGATTGTATGTTTATACTATAATGCAGAAGTGGTCTCAGGGTCCTGTACAAGACTAGATCTCATGCCTTTACACAAAGGCTTTACTTGCTTTAGCCCCTTGCTCTGGGGTGACCGAGTTCATCTACTCAAATGGAAAGTCTCAGGTGAGGCCATGTTCAGAGAACACAGAGAGTGATCTTGATGTCCAGATTGGTCTGGATATCTAGGTTTGTTAGATAACCTTTTGATTCATCTTGTTTATTTGACTATTAGAAGATAAGGTAGCCTATGCCATTCCGTGAATGGAGTGAGTTTCCTGAATCCATTCCTTGAATGGATTAAGTTCAGTTCATAAGAAATATGAACTGGTGAACTCAGATCTACAATGTGCTCCTGCTGCTGCTGGGCTTTTATACTTGGATATGGTCAGTTTTGCAATTAAGGCCATGACAGTTTGAGCTGAATTCAGTGGTCTGAGCTCTGTTCCCTTATTATAGCCCATAAGGGACTGCATAACATGTACTTGAAATAGAGATTTAGAGAACTTTCATACTATCATACTTGCTTCCAGTTGTGCGCTCTACCTCTAAAATGGCAATCACAGTAAGCTCAGCATACTGAAAAAGCAGTTGATTAGAATGATATGTTGTATGAAATATTTTTTCTTTTCTCAGTCTCAGGAAAAAAAAAAGTAGCAGTATAAATTTATGTACTACATTTTATGTTTCAACTAGTTGCAATGATTTTTTTTTCTGACAAACAAAGTTTAATTTAAAAATGTCAGTTTCATTGAGCCTCAGATGTTCTGCACAAAGCAATTTGGGTTTGACAAACTATATCTGGACTGGGGGATATCTGTTGAACACTATAGAGAGCACTGAATGTTTATATCTCTATTTGGCCAGGATAATCAGGAAAGCTAGTTATGTCAAGTCAACCTTGAATCTTTATGAGTACCTATCTTCAACAAAGGTTAAATTTATATATTTTTTTTTTAGAAATAGAGCCCCTTTCAGTATTATTTAATGTAATTACGTGAGATCATTTATTTAATACAGAGTTCTCATGAGCCAGTCCCATTTATAGAAACATTTATTCTATTGGAGGATAAAATCCTTTCTTTAAAATCTTATTTTTATTCAAAATATTTCATTATAAAGCAACCTCTAGCTGAAACATTGATTGTTCCTTTTTCCAGTTCTATTCTAAGATGTAATCTGGCAATATAATTACACTAATTTCTCCTGTGATATGGGAGGAAGTAACTAGATCTTAAAAAAAGTCATCTTTAACTCTCTTCAGAATACTTTTTTAAAAATATTTTACAGAACAGTGAGCTAAATCACTCATTGTAGCAATGCTAAAACATTAATATTTGTAAAACTTATTGTGCTATTACAGTTGTGCAGAGAAGTACACTTAATAAAAGAAAACACAACACTTTCTAGATATCTAGAATACAAGTCCTTTTTACTTTTTTTTTTAATATAGTATAGAGACTATGGCACTGTTCTGTGAGAGAAATCTCTTTTCCATTTTTCATTGGCTACAATCTTCTGGTTCAACTGTAAGAGCTGTGGCATCAAGCCAAGGAAATTGTGAAGTTCGATGTGATTCCTGTGTTCCAAAGAACTACTATACTTTCCATTTCACAAAAGATAGTTTCTGACTTTTTTTCCCTAGAAATGATTCAGTTCAAGAACAGCGAACAAACCGAAGTTCCACAGTGCAGAAAAATTTTGCTTTAGGGCTGTCAAGAATAGCTAAAATATTACAACTTACTCCACTATATATATTCTCTTAGCATTAAGGCAAGTAACCTGCAGTAGGGAATTAAAAATATGTCCCTTAATACTAGTGAAAATAAAACCTTTCTCTCTTATATGTTTATCACTAGGACTTAAAGTAGTGAGCTTCATGTGCTTCATTTCCAGAGGGCTGGAAGTGTTCCTTCTGAATAGGCATCTGCTAAAACATTTTCTATCAAGAAGAAAGGAAAAGGTCTATTCCAGCCAATTATTTCACCATCCCTCTTATTTTGATCATCTCCAGCATCATATGGAAACCATCACTGCTATAAAGTTAAAATCATATTTATACCAGACAAACTGACTCCGAATATGGATTTTATTTTGGACACCACTACATTTGACATGCTCACTATAATAATCCATTTCTTATATTGCAAGCATTTCAGTGGTAATTTGCATACAACATAATGTTAATCATATATCTGCCTGGCTTTGGTAGTTGTCAGGATAATGATTGTCCAAAAGGCATAAGTGAAGCAAAAAAGTCAGAGAGAGCTTTTTCATTTCCTTTTATTTTAGCATATTTGAAATTAGTGTATTTAGGTGTGTCAGTAGACACACAATGCTGTGTAACATATGCAGCATCAACAGGAAAGAGGAAGGATGTTAATATCAGTCATTTTAGAAAAAGACTAAATCGTTTTCTGGATCTTATACTGACTGCTTCATAAAACAATAGAAATGAAAGCTTTTAAGAGGCAACTCACTCAATATTTCTGTAAGGAAAGTATATGAATAGTATAAAGTTTAGATAAATTTGCATTTATATTTATTGATTTTATTTTTCCCAAGCTCATGGAGTTTATCTTACTGCAGTCCCAGCTGAGTAATAAGGTCTAGTTTACTTTTGCCCGTAGGTAATCCAAGATTTTTTCTTCTGCAAGGCCAGCTAGCTAGTCAGTAGGACTATTTTGGGTTTAATTCAGGATCCATTACTGACTCATTGTCTCATTTTGGTGAAGGTGAAGTTAATATTTCAGACAATTCAAATAGTAACCAAATAAAAAACAGGGTCTTACCAGCCACCAGTGCTCAGGTGGAAGAATATTTCTATGTTAATCAATTAAAATTAGTTGGGCTCCCTGAGCTCTAACTCATGTCAAAAAACAGCAGCAAAATTATTGGAACTTTCTAATGAGGTATTAGAGAAATAAGAAAATGAGACTTGGGGTTGAGAGAAAATGTTTTCAATAGAATTACTAAAGTCTTTGATGTATAAATATAGTAACAACAAGAATATAGTAATTGATTCATTAGTGTTAGAGAAATATTTTTTCTTTGCTTATATGACTGATATGCAGATGTTATGCACTACATAGACTGAAGTAGAAACTGAGTATAGACCAGAATAAAAATACTGTCTCTGTTGACCAAAAGACATTTAAAATAGGCATAGTTTGAAGTCTTGGGAGAAGGCAGGAAAATTTATGAGAAATGGAAGAGCTAAGTGAGATCTAAAGAGGGAAAGACACTTTGAAAAGAGTGTAGTATAATATACTAATACAATTTACTATTGGAGAAACTAAACATATGAAGTATTGTTCAGTCTTCAGATAAGTGAAAATATATAGGCACCGTATATAAATGCTGCTATGAATGTTATTACATTGTGAATTTTATTATATTGTAAGCAGGAATCCCAAAATGGTGAAGTAGATGAAATGCCCAGTGCATTTTCCTGTTTTGATCTATATTGCACAAAAGGTTAAAAGAAGACTGGGTGGGTGAAGGAAACGCCTCCAAGCCAAACAACCCTCATCAAGAATGATTTCAATGGTGCTTTGTAGGCTTAATTACTGTACTTTTTAACTATGGTAGGGTAAGGCTAATACGCTGCTTGATTAGTGTTAGCAAGGCCAAGATTTTGGTTTATAATAGTTTCTGAACATGAAAGGGACTTATGCAGTAAAGACTAGCATTTCTCTTAAAGAACTGAATGGGAAGTAAAGGATGGGGAAGTGAATGTAGGGAAGGAGTAAGGTTGGTGTGCCCTTAGGGGATTATCTCTTTACAGTGTATGAGGTATTTTGTGGTCTTGTTCAATGTACCTTCATTTGAGTAGTGAATGTTTTAAGACTGTTTTTTTTTTGGAGATATATATGTATGTAGTTGGGAGGAAGACTAGTTTTGCAGGTGATTTGTAGAAGATCTTAAGTGTAGTTTAGCTATCCTAATAACAAGATTTATTCCCTTTGGGAATCCATTCTCCAGATAATAATAAAAAAACCCATAAAACTTGGAGCCTTGTTAGAATCTTGGAGGAAAAAGACTTACCTACCTTTTCCTGTTTTCTATGACTAATTTGGGGCTATGGACAGACTTACAATTTGCACCATATAGGAGAGACTTCTTACATATAATGAACAGGCCAAACTGTTACTTGTTGTAGTTTGGCAGAAATATCTAGCAGTGTCTATTTCATCAGGTGATGCTTTTAATTCTTTAGCTGTCTCCAGAACTCCAACCAGAAAGTGAAAATGATGATAGGGTTACTTCTAGCTACTGGAACTATATTAACTATCTGCCTAAAATGTGATATTTGGAACCATAGCTATATTTTGTAATTGGATTGTTGACAATTTTAGATTTGTATTCATTTCACACAGGAAAAAAATAAAAGTAAAACCTAGATGAAGCCAATAGGGAGGTGGTGGGAGCATCATTCTAAAAAATGAAATATTTATTATAACGTACTTCAGAAAACTTAGATAATTCTCTTGTATCCTAACACTAGGTTTTAGGTTAGAGCTTTCCTTCCCACTTCATAAAATGACAATAGGGCAAAGAACGGGATCGTTGCATTTAAGAATATGTTAAATTACAAAGGCAATTCAGAAAATATAATTTAATGTCACATGCTACAACCATGGCATGGAAAGGGGAAGCCGTGCAAACATTTACACAAAGAAGAGCTTCAAACAAATTTTGTTGGGAACAAGAATACAAACAAAATTAGAAACAGAAATATTATGCATTCACGTGACTGCATGGACCACATCATTCACTCTTGAGGCCTTGCAGCCTTTGCTTTTAGCACATACTTGCAATAGGCTTTTCTTAAATTTGGGTATCTGTGAGAGCTGAAATAGTTTTGAAAGAGACCACAAGCATAAATCAAAGTACTTTCTACATTATTATCTTTTCATGATTTCTGTCTCTCAATTCAGTTCAAATTAAGTTTTATTGTAGCTTTTGTTAGTACTCAGAAGTACCAGCCAAATGATGCCAAATGTTTTCCAAAGATAATTTTGCTCCCTTCTTATATGGTGAGCTACATGATCTTAATTGTAACTATTGCAGGGCCCAAGTATTACTTTGATCTCAAATTGCTGAGGATTATGTGGCCCTGAAGTGCAAAAACCTCTGTGATGACTGCTAATTGCAACTTATAATTTCATCTAGACCGAGAATGAAAACAACAGGTTTGCCATAATATATTGAATTAATAAGCTTATTTTACTCATTTGTGTATTCCACTGTTTTAAACTGCTAAAATATGTTCACAGTAATCTAATTTATTTCAAATGCATAGATAGCATTGTTGTGAAACCATGCTGACTTAATTTGCAGCTTGCTTTTAAAAGACAGAAGAACATGAAACCCAAGCTGTTAACTATTATTTTTCAGGAATTCTGCATAACAACATATTTCTTTCAGCAGAGAATATAGATATTTTCTGTTTTGTGTATGTGATGAATAGATCCGCCTCCAACTCACGTATGGCTTTGTTTGAAAGAAGGAGAGATTTTGTACAATGGAAAATGTGTAAATAGAATTACTCCTCCTGGATATTATCAAAATAAAAATGACCATTGTTTAAAAATGAGTTTAAATGTCAGTTGCAAATTTTCCATTCAATTCAAAAACAGAAAATCACAACTGAGAATTTCATGCACATACAGCACTTTTTAATTATTGTGTTTTACAATGCATGGCTTCTAATTTCATTTTACTCATTGATCTATTTATAGAAGAATTTCCAGGACATAAGTCTGTGCTGGCAGGGTAACAGTAAAAAGTGTTCTAGCAATATTTTTTGAATAACATCCTTACATCAGATGGTCAAGTAAAGATTATACATGGTCATGTGTATTCATTAAAATAAGCTGGAAAATATAGATTCTCATTAAATAAACACAACAGTGTGCTACTTCATCAAATGACAATAGAGCACAGAAGATTCATGTATCTGCCACATCATCATGAGAGAAACACTTGGAGTAGTAAATATCGTTTTGTATTTGTAGCTGTATAACCAGCTGTTTAGAATAGTACCGAACTTCATTTAAGCAGACACCCTTTAACTCTGTAGGACAGATTCGAATCTCAATTATAGTGCTATGAATACAACACAACGCCATTGTCTTCTGCTGGATGTCTTCCAGAGACACTGAGATCAGAGTCTGGCTGGCTGGTTTTGTAAGATAGTCCTGGCAGTGTTAACCTCCCCTGGTGTTTACTGCTGGCTCCCGCAGAGCTTCAGAAATTCTTACAATGTCTTAAAGAGCATGATAAATAAAAACGAGCAGCACTGAAGTTTTGCTAAGTGGGCACACTATGGAAAACTGTGTTTCTGATGTCTTCTAGTCTCTAGATATGATTGTATTTCTCAGATAATACTGCATTTTAGTTGTGTGCCACTGAAAAATAATACACAAGCAACTTCTGGAGTTGTCCATTCCAGGTGATGCTGGGCTGGTAGAAGCATTCTCTTAGAAGATGAATTAGAATCTTTTCAAACTGGAAGGAAATTAGGCTTCTTACTCCAAAGCAATCAAACCAGGGCTATTTAAAAACAAAACAAAAAAAAACCCCAACCTTATGTTAAAAGACAAACAGTGTGCCCTACCACGTAAGAGAACAGAATGCAAAAGAGGTATGAATAAAGTATTAAAAGGAGAAATAAAAAATGCACACATTACAATAACCAGCATGCCAACAACCAAAATTGGGTTAAGTAGTAAGTGACCATTTACAATTTAATCTTGCTTTAACTGTAAAATGAAAACTGCTGTGGTAATGCAAAATGATCTCTTTTCTCTTATTTTTTCGAAAAGATCAGATGACTCATTAATTGCGAAAGTTGAGAAGCACTATTTTGACAACTAAACTACTCTATAAAAAGGAAGAAAGCCCTCCTCATCTTATTAGCATGTAAACAGTATTTCACTAATATGGTTAAACAAATCAGAGTCATTTCACTTCTAACGTGATTATTGAGCCGACAGTTTTCTGTGTCTGTCCAGGTGAATGTACTCAGCAGTGTACTCGATGTATTCAGAAACTGACTTTGAATTAATTTTGCTGTGTTCCTGATCATGTTAGAATGATCGGCATGTCAGAATAAGCATCTAAGCATGCTTGTTAAGCATCTCTGATTAACTGCATTAGACCTCACTGGAGACTTATGTACCTATTTTTCTAATCTGTCTCGCACTTCAATTGAGACTATTCTGGACATGCACAAATACTGGACTTAGGCAGCTCGCTGTTTCACCAGCTCGCTTTATGGCCCGGAGCTTGGGGTCAGCAAGGGAATTACCTACTCTGTTTAGGCATGTCCTGGAGATGGTATGTTTGTATAAAACTCAAGAAAGAAATGTGAGGTCTGTCTAAGTGTCTCCGTTGGATCCAGATGCTGTCCTAACATCTCAATGAGATATTTGTTATTTCCCCAGGTGGAACTGAAAAAACGTGCTAGATCTCAGAATCCTATTTATTTTTGTTGTTGGAATACAGATATTGGTGCCAGTGCATGTCTCCCTTTTTTTGCTTCCCTTAGTGCTCTGCAACTTCAAAGAAGAAAGCATATTAGGGTTTTATCCAAAAGTCTGTAGTTTCATCTGCTTACACCAAAATATGTTCTCTAATATTCTTTTAAAAGATGTCCTTTTATTTAGGGATGATTTTGAATTTTTGCTAGTGTGATCAATATTCTTAGATATATTCCCCCCTCCTCCCAAAAAGAGAGGATTAATCTAAACAATCTTTTTTAATATTCATAAGATCAATTTTATTGCCACTTCTGACTTGTTTACATCACAAGTGTACTTTTTGGTTCTCTTCTGCTCATGTGTTTGCATAGAATTGTGAGTGGGTTTGACCCAGTCTTTTTGATATCTCTGGTGAATAATATGAGTAACTTTATGCAGTAAGCAGTTCTGCATAACGTAAATACACACTGCCCCATCTCTTCTGGAGGATTTAGATCAATTAGTGGCAGTGTCATTTTGGAACTGTTAGAAAATTAGTTAGAAAAGTTAATTGGAAAATAATATATATATATCTACCATTTAAGTAGAGCTGGCACATACCTACTTGAGTTTTTATATTATGCTTTGTGTAAGAATGGAAGGACAAAGTATTAAATGTAAATTTTAATTTCTTAGCTTTTTTCATTTTATGATACAGTCCTACAGATTTTCCAGCTTAATTGTCTTTCTTGCTAATTTGTTCCATGTGGTTTTAACAAGTGTGTGTACTGGAGATAGGGGCATTTATTGATAATGACAAAGCTTTGTTACAAATTTCATCTATTTTTCCTTCAAGCATTTTTGTTTTTTTACAATATTTCTTTAATCAGAGTCTTCTGAGCACTGTGACTAACAACCGTACACAAGGACTTTGAAAAGCTGCAGTGCAATTTATGATGAGAGATAAGATGCTGAGACACAATGAGGAAGATAGAATATAATATTTAAATTAATGGATTATATGGGCCTTTGGTCTGAGGGGTTCTTCTGACTTGTTTTATACTAATGCAGCTAGTGCTTCTAAGTGCAAGTTTGGTTTCCACAACAATAATATGACAAGGATCACACAGGAACTGTGGAATGTAAACACACTTGTAAAAAGTAAAAGCATTGCCAGTTGGAGTTGATTATGATTACAATTATTTCAAATTTACTAATTGAATTAAGTTGATAAAACGGAGGAAAAAAATATGTTACTGAATCCAACCTACCTTTGCTAATAGAAACACTAGATATAATGCTTTTAATGAGATAACTCGGAATTCAAACTCTTTTAAAGTAGTATCTTGGAGTTCTTTTACTTCTGTCTAGTGATGTGAGGATAAAGTAACTATTGCACTTAAGGAAAAAAAATACATATAAACTTCCTGCTCTGGCCTGATATGAAATCCCCAAATATAGCAGCATCTTATGCAATGCTTTTAGTCATTACTTTTGTGTTTCAGTAAATGGATTCTTGTGCAATAAAATGTCTTTTGTTACTGGTTGATTCTTGAGTTCTGGAGGAGTTCATTTGAGAAGCCTGCAAGACAAGCCAAAAGACATAATGTTGCCCCCAAGATAGTGAAATGTTGGATTAAAAACATATATTTACTCTGTTTTTCACTTCCATGAGACATCAAATGTTTGATCACAACAGGCCTACATTTCTAGAATAATGTTTTACTGTTGACATTTTTCCACTTGGAAATGGAAATTAGTCATACATATAATTATATTAAAACTACTTTTTTGATGATACCTAGAGGGAAAAGTATTTGATTCAGTTCGTATTATATATTTTGAATCATCAGACAAAAGCTAAATAGAAGAACATACAAATATATTGATGTATATAAATATTTATGTAATTATGTATACATTGTCTGCAAATCCTTCTAATTTGAAAACAGGTAAAGGTAAACAAGAATTATTACATCTTTTCTAATTATTTTTGGCCTATTGATAGAAACTTCCTTCTTCCTGCTAAGCTTTATCGTACAGAACTCAATTGACTCTAGCTAGTTCTTTGGAGGTTATTATATCATCTTTTAAGATTATTTTCACATACTTAGGTAGATACTGGTAGCATAAAGATTTTGGAATTCACTAAGTTTCTACCTGCATAAGGAACTAGAGTAAATGCCTGAAGTCAGCTAAACTGTTCCTAGAGGTAAGAATATACCTAAATCTGTGTCAGAGTAATGCCTTACTTGGTCATTCTTTCTGTAAGTTAAATAAATGCCAGTTTGTTGAAATATTCCTTGCTGAGTTATTGAGAATTGATTGTAATGGATATACTCAGTTCTGAGTACATTAAGCAGAATTACCTCCCATGGAGTGAAATATTCTGTGTTGTCTGGAACTCAGCAGTTTCTTGCCCAATATTCTGTTTTTCATCTCTTCTTCTTAGTGTAATACTGTGTTTCTTTCCTTAAAAGTTATATTCATTTCTTCTGTGAGGACTTTTATTTGTCATCCCTGAATATTTCGAACAACACTGGGGATTCATTTTATTTTGCTTCCTTTGCACATCTTGAGTCTCCCATTCTTTCATATTGTGTCTATACACTCATTTAATGCTTTTGTAAAAACTTATAGCTTATCTTGAGTAGTATAACATATGTATGTGGTTTTGGATTCATCTTATAATCATTTATGAAAATCTTTCATATATTTTCCACAGATGCAAACTCAATTATGTCGCACTGTTCCCTATGTCTGGAAAGCTCTTGGATCTTTTCTTAAAGAAAGATACATAAGATACATAAGATACATAAGATACAGTTGGTCTTTCCAAATTCACCCCAAATTGATCAATACTGACTTCCAGCTTCATGATATTATAACTTAAATAAACCTACAGGGAGATAGTATGAATGCCTGCCCTAAAGTCAAAAGAATCTGAAATAGGTATTCCCTTCTAATAAAGCAAGGAGCACACAGTGTGAAGGTTACTTACAATTCCTCCTTATTTTCACTCTGTTACCAATTGTGATATCCCTTCATATCAAGTCAAATATTCTTTAAAATTTATATTTAGCTATTTTGATAAATGTAATCAGTGGTAATCTTGCTTCATAGTACAAATAATGAATTTATAGTGATTGCTTTAGATGTTTAAATACATCAAAGAGTCTCTAATACTGAAGAATCTTTAGTAGTATAAGAACTTAGCCAATGATGAAAAGATTCTTTCTTTTGAGTATTGTATCTGAAAAAAAAAAATCACAAAAATAATCATTTAAGGAATATTATTCAAACAGCTCTAGTTCTCAGAGACAGAATGCCACCAAGGTAACTTGCCGCTGATATTCTTGTCCCCATAGAACAATGTCTTTAAGATTTAGGATTTAAAAAAAAAATCTCTGAAAGCTGCATCTATTAGTCACAGTAATAACTGTCTCTTTGGCTGACAACTTGAAAGAAACAATGCTTTATGGCATTGAAAGAGCATTTGAAAATACCTGCAGCAGTAGTTAATCTCAATCCATTTTTTTTCAAAGGATTTACTTTTAATATAATTCCAAAACTGCACTTGGTTAGCAGGCAGGAGGTAGGAAATCTCTGCCAAGATAAGAAAAATATTTTAAAGAAAAAATAAAAATCAGAGCAGTTAAAATTATAAGCTAGGCCGCAGGTTTTATATGCCTCATATAACTCCCAAGGAAGTCTGCAGTAAGATAATTCTGCACTTCAAAGAGAGATGCATCTTACCAAATACACAGTGGGCAGAGGTAGGGATGTATATCCTTTTCTGAAGAGTACAGTGAGATTTAAATGTGACTTTCTCCTTCTTCATGGATATTATGCTGGTTTATTGGAATAAGTCATCAAAGCAAACTCATCAGATGGCTACACAAAAGAACATATTATTGCATAGCTTTTTAGTGTGGCAAGATAACAAGCTATCTGAATTCAGCTATGGCTTAGAGAGCTCTGAACATGAAACAAAAGTTTCAGATATCTTTAAATTCATGTATTGCCAATAGAGCTTTGCAAATTTGTGGTGAATAAGATAGAGTTATTTTCTTATAAAAGATTTCTCCCCCAGTAAAAATTATACTTATAAAGCAACAATGAAGGGTAAGAACTCAAGGTCAAATGCAGCTTTGCATACCACAACTCACTGTTATATATGTGGCCTTCAATATTTAGGCATAGTAAGCTTTGCACTTTCGCAAGCCCGGAAAATGAATGATGAAAACTTCAGAAGAAAATCCATTCCGTTGTTTTTTAATGCTTTTTTTTCCTGTAGTAATCCCTGTGAAAATAAATACAGATTACTATTCATCCTTCTAATGCGCAAAAGAAAGTAACATTTGGTCCTTTTTTGTTTTGATACACAGATTGTGATGAGCTTTTTTTCTTTGAGAACAGTATCACAGTAAGCAGAGGTGAATCAAACTCTTGAAACATAAGTGTACCTTTATGCTGATTTCAGTTATCACCAATTTTAGTTATTCTGACATTCATTTAAAACTTACATTAGTTAAATAATTTGTTAAATCTTTTGTTAAATTACTTTCTATTTAACAGAATTTATTTCTCAGCCTATTTTGTTAAGTACACAGCAATGTCAAATGTTAAATGTCAGCCAGTTACTTCTCTTGTTTCTTCATATTATCAAATGAGTTAGTTAGTTAAATTCTCTTTGGAAGACAAGATGCATTATACTAAGTTATTTTAAAAGCTGTTTATGTAATACAGTATTCGGATTATGCTAACAACCCTAGTTCATTATACATAGCCCCCACTATATCTTTATTCAGTTTTATCTGGTCAACTTTTAATTAGTTGCAGCAGAATAAGAAGGCATTAATTTCTGGAGAGTTAGAGGACATTAACCCGTAGCTTAATTTGAATTTGTTTGATGCTCAAAGATGATAATCAGTGTTTAGAATTTTGGCTATCTTTATTCTTATAGAGTGTGTTATGATTAAGCTTTTAATTTGATAAAAAAGACTCAAATAACTACCTAATAATGATTTACTGTTTTATATATTGCCAAATAATTAAACTGAATTAGACTGTAGAGTTTTATTTTACTTTAGTATGACAAAGAACAATACAGAGAGAGTTGTTCTGAACAAATTCTGAACAACTCCAACAATTTTTGTGTGCCTTAGTATAATGTTTAGTGTTATAAATCAAACATAAGGGAATATATTCTTAAGTTTATCTAACATATTCTTGCTCATTGATGAAATAGCTGTACCACATGCTTGACAGTCTCTTCTCTAAACCTTTTCCCAGGTTCCTATATTCTTTTAAAGATGATTGGACCAAATCTATATACAATATTTAAGATGCAGATGGACCAGGAACTATATATACTGTTCCCTGTTGTCTATTTACTTTTTAATTATTCCCAACAGCTGACTTGCTTTCATGAACATTACTGAGTTAAACTGAGGTTTTCGTGGAGCTTTATTACATTATAGTCTGTACTAATCTACCTGGAATAAATAGCAGGCTTACAGGCCTGTAGCTTTCTGGTTCTCTTCTGGAATCTTTTTAGAAACTGCAGGCATAATCGTCTCCCTCCGGTCCTGAGTACCACGGTAAGAGAGAACTTCATACAAATTGACCATTTCAGCTATTTCAGCTATGTCATCCTGAAGTTCTCTCAGACTTTTGGGTGTACAGTGTTTGGTTCTGGTTATTCTTATTGCTCTTTTTCTCAGCTTATTTCATAATGTTTCTAGTCATTTCACTTAATTCAGATCTTTTAAACAGGACTCTCCCCATAAAGGATCCCAGTTTGGGAATTTCCCCAGGTTTCTTTACAATAATGAACGGTGAAGTGTCCATCTCTTTAGTTTGCCATGTCTTTCTTGTGTTTGCTTGCAGATACATTTTTCAAAGGGTTTCTCGTCATCAGCTAACCTAAAGACTGTCTAGCAGGATTCTTGCTCCTAACGTATATGTAGAAGGATTTATTATTAATTTTGCTTTCTTCTTCTAGTTATTACATATTTATGAATAATATTCCTCAGCATGACATAATAAATTGAAAAAAAAGCAAGATCATCATTAAGAAGGTGTATTCATTGTAGAGCATATTAATAGAATTTTTCTCAAGTAATATTCTACTTCATACAGCACATTGAAAGCACAGTTTGATATTGCATGTTCAGCCATTTTTTTATTTGTCTATTTATTTTCATTCTTAGTATTTCTGAACTCCATGCTATCACTATATGCTAAACTGAATAAAATGTTCCAGTTACAGATGAAAGAAACTTAAAGAAAGTGTTCTTTATTTATTTTATATGATGATGGTATTCATTTTGCTGCCAATTCATGTGGCAAGCTCATATCTTACGAGATGTTACATGAAGATCTCTGCCAGAATTTCCAGATTTCTTTTTTTCCACTGAATATGTACACACACATACATATATATATGTCTATATATCTCAAATTAGTTTTCCCTATCTACAGTATTTTCTCTCTTAAAATTATTCTGCACCATATGGAGTCATTGATTAGTCACCGCTGTTATATCATGTTTGAAAGCATTGCCTTCTGGAGAAACTAGGAAGCAGCCAATAGTAGCAAAAATATTTCTGAATCCATTTACTGTCCAATCACTTTCCTGCCTCTTTTTATGGGGCTTATCACAGGCACACCATGCAGACACCATAGGGCTGGTCCACAAGATGGCTTCAGGTCTCTGGTAATATGGAAGGACTCTGATATCTTCTAAGCAATGCTCTCTAAGATTATTCTACTTGGAGTATTATATGGTGAAGACATCTGAGACTGTGTTTATTAATTTGTTTTTTTTAGCTGCAGGGTGACTGCTTGCGGATACATTTTTTCAAAGAATCGTTTTATAAATACATTTAAGTATAAATGGCTTCACTTCAAGAAAGGGAAAGAAACTGCACCCTTAATAATAAACCGGTAGAAATGGTGATAAACCTGCTCCTGGAGAAATGCTCACCAAAATGGACATGTTAATTTTTCCACTGTCTCTGTATAATTTCAGTGTGTCAGTTTTAGAAACCATAACTGGCAATTTTCTACAGCCACCAATCACCAGCATGTGGGAGAAAACCATGGTAGAATTGACAAATTTATTCTTATGGCATGTCAGATTTTCTAAACAAAACACCCATAAACATATGCTCTCTCTTAGGAGTCTCAAAATAGCATTTCTCAGCAATACAGAGAAAAAGAAAAAACACTAATTTTGGCGGACCAAAAATATGTGACACATCTTGTTTTGCTCTTTGCACACATCTGTCAACTTGTGCCACATTTAAAGGCTGCCATTAATAACAGGAAATTATATATGCAAG
>JAVCKT010038017.1:35188-47264 GCA_032273925.1 Rhynchotus rufescens | reverse complement strand
TAAAAATATTTATATGTTACCGTATTATTAAGGAAATTTTGTACTAATTTCTATTTTATATTTTTTTTTTTTTTTTTTTTTTTTAACTTATAAAAACAGGAAGAAGCTTCTTTGCTACTTCTGAGGACCCTGATAAATGTTTCTACCTGTCTCTGGCTTTTTCTAGAAAGATCTCTTCAGGTGCCAAGCAAGGGTCACTGTAACCATGGATACTTTTGCTCCTCTTTCCCCTTGGGTTTCTGTGAAAAACTTGGTGCGATGCCCAGTTTAAACCACAGTTAGTGTTAGGTAATCATAGGCTCACTCTGTTCTTGGGTATTGTGGTTTTAAGTTTTCAACGGTTGCTCTGTGGTTTGAAAGCTGTGTTTTTTATTCCCTCTTCTTTTCTAAGCAAAGAAGATGTTAAAGCAAAGTTGGTCGATAACAGTTTTTCCACCAAAATAAAGTCTCTTGGGAAGGATTGACTGTTGTGTGGTTTAAAATTGAAACCAAACTAAGAAACCACTTTACTGTAGCATCTCTAGTTTGTGGGCTCAGTGCAAAATATTTAGTATTTATTGAATTTGGAAAGAGACTTTTCAGTATGTGCAATTTGGTCAAAATGCACTGAGGGATTAGCAAGTGAGTAAGTTGTGTTCTTAACAAGGCTCTTAGAAAGATTTGTGAATTTATGGTAGTGAAATGTGGATTTTCTTTTCCTCTGAGTTGTCTGTCAGTGCTCCTCTGCTCCTGGACTACAGAGCCATGAAGAATCTGGGTCTAGCTAAAGCTGTAGTGTAATACAGCTAAGGGAAAAATTAAAATACACATTTTTGTCACTGTTCAAAGGAACAGAGGTGTTAAGCAAGGGGATAAAGGTGAGGGTACCTAATACAAAAGTGATGCTATAGAAATAGAAACTGTTATATTGGATGTGGAAGCCACATTCAAGAAGGATGATGTTATCAAGAGAGGAACCATATCAGAGCCATCAAGTTCTGAAGGAACTGTGATAAGCGAGAAGCCACGTAGCAGGTAGTTTTAATCAATTCAATAAATCTGTCCAAATCAGAACGAAGTCATGTGTCTTCTGAGTAGTAAGTGCTGGACATGCATTTAAAATGAGTATGGTGGCCTGTTACTGTATCAGTTGTCTCACTGGTGCATGAAGCTCAAGAGAGTCATTTGGAGGGAAGAACAGTTGAAGATAGGGGTATAAATGGAAAATGAAACAACAGGGAAGCTGAATTTACTAACGGTATGTTGTAGTACTGTAGACTAATTAATAGCTTCATTTGCTAACTCATTTTCTAGGCAAAAGAAATGCAACAGACTCCATATGTTTGGATAGTTAAAGCTGTTGATAAAATGCCACTATGGTGTTTAATTAGCTTAGCTTCTTGGGCTTGAGTCTATGGGACAATATTTCTAGTGTGAATGAGGAAGTTTATAAAAGGAAAATTAAAATAATGACACCAAAAGGGAAATAGTATGTTGCAAGAAGACACTCAGTAGAGCCCTTCAAGGGTCACTGGTGGAATTGTTTGTTTTTAATATTTTCCATTAACCTTGGATTCAAAAGTAGCAAGTTCCTGCAGTTTGCTAGCCATGCAAAATTAGATGTCACTGTTAAAAAGTGAGGCATCTTCAGACAGGGCAGAAAACTGTGAATATATCAGCCAGTTGCAGGTGGCTTGGAACCACCAGCTCTGTACAGCACTAGGATAAGTCAGGTTAAATAGTGAAGAGAATAAGAGGTAGCAAAGAAGGAGAAGTGAGCAGCAAGAAGATCAGAAGCAGCAGGCAGGAGAGGGACAATAGTGACATTGAGGGGCAGTGGCAGGAAAAGATGGTGAGAGATGAGGTTGATAGTCTTTTTTTTTTTTTTTTTTCTTTCCGTTCCTACAAAATCCCTAGAAAAGCCACCTCATCCTGGTGGGTAGCAAGAGGTGAAGATTTCTCAGTAAGGGAGGAGGGCTGTTTTGAGTTGTTGAAGGCAGAGCTGAATGACAAATGTGAATTTAGAGAGAAATGGGGACTTTGAGGGAAATTTGCTGTTGCTCGGTAAGGACAGGGATCCCACCAGTTTCGCAGGACTTGTCGTCTGAGGGAAAAAGACAAGGGAAAGTAGAAAAGATGCTGGACTTCATTTCTGTGAGAAATGTTTTAAATAACAGTAGGTCCAGAGCTGTTTAATAATACATGTGGGCACATTTGTGCTTGTGCCTCTAAAAAGAAAAGAATATAATGCTTGTGAAAATATGAGACTGTGGCTCTTGAGAGAGGAAAATCCATTTTATTCCCACACAAATAGAAAATACTGAGGACAAGTCAAATACGAATCACATTATAATTTCAGTTTCCAGCTGCTAAATAGAATCTAGTTGTTTCTAGCTGCTAAATCTTTACCCATTTGTCCAGCATGTTATTATTGAAGCACCTTTTATATAATTTTATCTCATATATTGATTTTCCTTCCGTAACTATTAAACAAGATATCTTTGCTTATTGTTATTCCTCTGGTTTCTTGCATGTACACATATGTATGTGTGTATACATATACACACATGCACACACAGACACACACACGTATTCTCTGGATTTTAACTGAGAATTGTGCACAAGGGGGCTCTTTTTAATAGTAACAGTGGAAAATATGTAGGATTTACCCAATTTACTTCCTCACCACATGATTAAGATCCCCACAGAACCAAACTAATCACCATAGCAGCTCATCAAAATAGCATTTTATCTGCACTGATCTCAGGGATTGCAGACCTGGGGGCCTTTATCTTTTTTACAGAGTAGTGCCAGAAGAGCTGTGAGTGTCCCAGCAGTCTAATTCCTGACCAGGAGGACCCAGCTACAGAGATAGGAAGAGTCTGATTAGTTGTTTCTCCTGCAGTAGTCAACAGGATGCCCTGTAGGTCGAAGCGTAAGATGAGGCCACTTGTCCATTAGGAAGTAGAGTGAAACCACTAATTCATTTTAGGTAGACTACAAACAACTGCCAGACAGTAATAATTTTCAGTCAGAGCTGACCTGGGGTAGATTTAACAAGTGACCTAGAAATGAAAAGCTCTGTAGGCAACTGCAAATCCCCTGAGAAATTTTAAAAGGCCTGCTTCTAAAAGACTTAGAAATGTATAATTTAGTAAGGGACAGTCAGTATGTTTTAATTAATATGCTGACATTTTTCTCTGTTTCTGTTTTTCTGGTTCTGCAGTAGTATTATTTATATCAGTAAAGAATGACTATAAAATACTATTTCATAAGAATAGTAATGCTTTATACCTACTTGGCACTAAATTAACTTATGAGTAATAAGCTGATACAGAATCAAACTCTCTGAGCGTACATTTACATTTATAAAAATGAGTGAAAATACAGTGCATAGGGTGTGTTTTGAAAACAGCAAAAATATCTTTGCTAGTCCTATCAAGGAGCAGAGTAACAGGACTGTTTAGGGCAACTGAATGGGCAAAATGTTGGGTTTTAAATGAACAGGGGACTAAATGTATAAAATAATGAATGGTTTAGAGAAAACTGAGCAGAAGCTTATTTCCTTCCAATTTTACAAAGCAAAAATAATAAACTTCAAAGGGGGGTCCTTTGGCTGCGCAGGTCACGGAGCCGGTGCCGCTGGGGCCGGCGCCGCGGAGGCTGCGTGTGCCGCGCCGGGGGCTCTCGCTTCCCTGCGGCGCAGGGCGGCTCTCCCATGGGCTCCCTGCTTCTGCAGAGCACTTGGCTGTGCTGCAGGGATGCTCTGTACAGGGAGAGGAGATCTCCGTGTTTTTTTAAGCTGCTGCAGGAAGGTAGTAATGAGAGTATTGCCACTGCCATGGTCATTCCTGCTGCCCGCGTCTGCCTTCCCTCAGAGCAGCTCGCAGGGACCTGGGTGGGCTGTTCTGCGGCAGCAGGAGGGGCTGCTTCTGGCTGCCCACTTTTCCTGTGCTTCCCAGCAATATCAGTAAGCCATGTTAGGGGGCTTCAGGTGAAAGGGAGAAAAAGACAGGTAAATTGGTGTCCAGGAGAAGGCTGACACTGCTGGAAAAGCTCATTTTGCCTGTAATCTGCTCACTCGAAAGAGTGATCGTCAGGAAAAACGACTGCCAGAGTTGCCCAGTGGTCACTGAGCTCTCTTGGTGGACATCCCATGGACTTAGCGTCGCTGATGTAAAATATGGGAATTTCATAACTGCTACATGAAAATGTTTTATCCTGTGATGTTTTCACCTGCTTCATTCTGACCACAGTTGAATGGAAAATACTGGATAGTATGTGCTACGGTCTAACCCAGTGTGGCAAGTGCCATATTTCTGTTGACATAAAATACAACATGTTAACTCACAGAAAGAAGACTGTACTTTAATCTTTGTTGTGTATTACTTGTCAGTTGAGACTCTATGATATTATTTCTGGTCCTGCATTTTACATGCAGGATATTTTAGGCAAGTTATTTAACAGACTGCATTAGTTCAATATTTTTTTAAGGAAGATGATGTGTGTACTTGAAATCAAGGTAACATTGAATATTATAGCCATAATATACAAGTACAATTAGGAAATATTTACGACAAGCTGCTGTTCCTTAAATCACTTTTATTTGTAAAAAAACTTTCTGGCTTTCTGGTTTTGATCTGTTGATAAAATGACCTCCAATTAGCTTATGTCAACTATGACAATACTGTGCCCATGTACAATAGAGAAACTCTTAGTCTGAGCTGCTTGCCCTCCGTTTGCAGAGGCAAATTGCCTTACAGTAACTCTCACATTTCCTACAAGGCTTTTCTCCCCAAAGATCGACCATGTACACCTTTTGCCTCTGCAAAATCAAGGCAATCTGTTGTCTTATCTGATGCTTGTCATGGTGCTATCTACTTATTTTTGAAACTACAAAATGTTCACAGTATTTCTCATTTCCTTTCAGCCAGCAAGACTTTTTTTGGTGGTGTTATTTTGGGAAGGTGGCTGGAAATGGTGAGTTTGCAGTTTGCTTCGAAAACGCTGAGGTGCTTGACCCCTGCTGAGACAGTTTGTGAGAGCTGCAGAGCCAGTTTTGTCTTCTGCACACCTACATTTTGCTCCTGATGTTGACAGTTTCATAGTTCCAGTAGGATAGGGCTGTCATCAAGGGAAGTTGAGATCACACAGGATGAAATGGTCTGTCATTCAGAAGACACTGAAGGAGAATTTTAGACATGGGGAACAAATTAGTTATTGTGGCTGAATGTCCATGAAGATACACAGGAAGCAAACTAAACATATAGATGAGAAGCAAACTAAACATATAGATGATGGTGTTCCAGTGGTTTGCATTGGTTTAAAGATTTAGTGAAACAAGCTTCTGAACTTTGATTACATATGTAAGCATAGAAAATTAGAATCCTTAAACCATTCAGTGTGTGGATTTTTATGGTAAACTTCTAACACATGAATGAAGAATGGTTCTCTGATGGATTAAGATTGAAAAGGTTCTATTAGCCCTGAATTCATATTACCTCTTTACTGGGTTTTTATTTTGATTTTAGTATAGCAGAAAAATCTTTATTTGCAATTTAGAAAGCATCTGGAATAAACTAGGCAGAAGCTTGCCTTCTATTGTGTTATACATCCAAACCAAATGACTTCAATGTTAATAGTAGCTGTCTGCAGTTGTTTGCAGCTATTCCCTATCGGTTGATTAGGGGAAAATTCTGAGGATGCTCCTGACAAAGAAACATGGGATATTCCTCAAGCACATGAATGAATTCAAAAATAACAAGGACCAATAAACAAAGTAAGGCTTCACAAAATGAGCATTTGCAACTGGCATTAAGTAGACACAGAGACTTTGAAGAGTCTGTCAATCATCCAGGCTAACTGCTGCGTGCAAGTTTAGCCACTGCTGTGCCTGAAGCAGCGAGCAGCCAGGGCAAGCACTAAGATGTGCTCTTGCTTTCTAATTCACTTCTGTGAAAATTGTAACCAGTTCTAGTATATTATGGTTAATAACGTGCAGAGTAACAGAAACACTCTCTTTAGTAGTTCCTAAATAAATATTTTCTATCAAATGATATTATGCATTTATGATGATGTTTAGGATGCTTCATGAGTCCTAGATGTAGAAGAAAAGAGGTTATTTTTAACTAGAAGTTACACGAGCTTGTGAAATGTTCAATGCATGAATTAATCCACACTCTGCAAAAGTCCATTTTGCAATTTAGGATAAATTATCTTGACTTGCATAGTACCCCATTCAGATCTCAATTTAATGAACTGCACCGTAAACTGGTCTCTTAAAAGCTGAAAATTAAGACACTCTAAAACAATGACTTCTAATAATACTCCCAAATAAGGCTTAAATTCCTGAAGCAGCTCCTCGGCTGAAGGAGCTGCTCGGGAACAAGGAGCCTCACACAAAGGCTCCCCAGGGCAGTGAGATGGGCAGGATGTGGCCTTGAAAACTTTGCTGGCCCAGTCAAGATTTTTTATCGCCCGAGGCTAAACTGCAGCAGTTAATTTGAGGAACTGTTTAACCCACTCTTATTTATACAGTGTTTCTCTATCTGGCTTTGACTGAAAACATGCTGGCTGGCATCACAGTAGCGTTTCTAAATTAGCTAGAAAGATGAAATGAGCGAATCGCTGTTACAAATGCAGGTAGGGCTGAATAAAATGAAAGTAAGTGAACCCAAAATATTGAATAATTTCCTTTTCTTCTCCTATGTTTGATGTGATTCCTCTGCAAAACCCTGTCTCCCTGCTACTGACCTCTCAACACCTCCACCCCCCTGTTCCTACGCCTTGAAGCCTCCATCCTGAAACAAACCCTCCAACTTGCATTTCATTCTCACAGCAGAAGGAACTATGCACATCAGACTTTTTTTTTTTTTTTTTTAATTCTAGTAATTAGTAAACATATTTATATTGTTAAATGGATTTTTTTGTTGAACTGGGACCCACCAAAGTGTTTTAGTTGTGATGTTCCCCTGTGGCTCTTCTAATGCAACATGATGCCCTCTTTGTGTTGGCATTTCAGAGAGGTCGGTAAGAATCCTCCAGTGTGTAGAATTTCTAAGCATCTTTTGTAAGCGAGAGTTGCTTTATTTGAAAGCTCATATTATGTATGACCCATGATTATTTTATGAACACACTTCTACTTGAATATAGCAAATGACCAACTGGGAGATGTGCCTCATATCTTACATTTCCAATTTAGATTGTAACTCAAATAGAAAATGAGAGATTAGAGTTGTGATGGAAAGATCTGAGCAATACTTTACAAGAACCTAGGTCATAAAAAACAAGTCAGGAATCAATTGAATTTTATAAACATATAAGCTAATCATTCTGATTTTTAAATAACTCTATTCTCTAGGAGAATGTCTATTCATACTGTGAGGGTAGGAGTGTAAAGGGAGAGGAAACTTCAATGAGTAGTTATTTCTTTTCTCTCCTTTACAGTTTCAAACCTTGCTTATTTCTGCTAACAAACTCCTACTACAGTATTAGAGAAGAGGGAATGTCATCAACCTGTTGCCATCAAACAGGTGACACTCATTTATGATGAGTTCATTGGCTTAATTGAAGGCAGGTGGGAACATCCATTGATTCCCAAGGTTCCTGGGCATGGCTCTGGTGTAGTTTCTGCTCTTCAGCTCCAGGCTTTAAGGTGTATACTTTTGACTTGTTGCTGATTTGGTGTATTTGTTGAGGTGAGCGTTTCTTGGTGAAATTTATGTTTTGAATATGCCTTGTTTCTCTCAATAATGGCAGAAGCAAATTTCAGCAAACAGCTTGCTATCTGGTGTTTCTTTTTGTGATAGCATTTCTCCTATGCTAAGTGCTGATTTTTATATAGTTATATAAATTTTTGCCTCTGTTTAGTAGACATCCTATCTTATGGAACACATTGAACTTGGTCTTTTTATTTTGTAAGAATTCCCACTTAGGAGTGTGCTGGACCAGACCGTGCATCTATAATTGATGTAATGTATTCTGAACTCTAGCTTCTTTTTTACTCTAGTGGAGACCACTGAAGATATGAATGATTTAATTGATCCATTTATTCAGGATCTTTTTTCAGTAATAAGCATGTTTTTATTGGAAAGCTATCTGGTATAATAACTAGAGCTTTCTGAAAACTTCGCAGGCTGTCTGGGTTACTGCTCATGGTCACAATTCCTTTAGCGTGGTCAAGGAGAATCCACATTCTCACACAAACTGCCTTCCCTCTTGGCAAACTCTGATATTTGTCCTCAGAAATCCTAGGGTCCTATGTGAGTGGATGTGGTGTGAATGAGAACGCAGGATTCAAGTAGTTTTTGTGAAGTGGCTGCTCTCCTTCAAGCCACTAGACTAATTAGAAGAAAACTTGAGCTACCTGACCACGTAAAGACAATTTTGAGGAGAGGACTTGCACAGTGAAGTATTTGCCTAATACAAGCTCCACCGAGCTTTCTTTTTTCCCTTTCTCATTTTGAAAGGGTGATTAAATTCAAAAGATGACAGTGATGCTTACATAACCAAAATCTTTTGTATTCTGAGCTTTGCAAAAGCATCTATGTGGTTTGCTAAGTGCTTCTATTTGCATCAAGTGCTTGGAGGATTGGGGCCAGTGGTGCTATCTTCTGTTTCTCTTATAAAGTCATTATTGTACTGTGTTTTTTTTTAAAAAAAAAAAAAAAAAAAAAAAAAGGCTTAAGAAGCTTTGCTCTTTCTGATTTCCTAATATTAAGTGTTTTTTTTGTTCTTGTCTTCTCCAATCTGTGCAAAACTTCATACATTTAACACTACTACCTTTGATAACCACTCTAGGAAGTATGGTCTTCATGTTTACAGTACTTTGAGTTATGCTCTGTTCCTAGTTGTTCTATAGTGTTCATTGCTTTTGGCAGACTTTATAGAGATTATTGCACTAAAAGTCAAAAGAGCTAGTAACTCCAGTGGGACAAGAAGAATGCTACATTAAGAGGGAATGACTAGTCTTGTGTCAAGAGCATTTTAAATATTTAACTGTATAACTATTTCAGTGACAGAAAATCTGACAGTCTATTATAATCATTGAAGCAAGTTAACGGTTGCAGAAAGGGCAAATCTAACATGCAAGAACTTGAGATGAGAACCTACACTGCAGCAGCGTTTCCCACTGTAAGATTTCCAAGATTTTGATGAGAGTGGAGAACAAAAGCTGCTCTGTTCCTCCTGGGTTTACGTCACCAGTTGTCTTATTATTCCTGAGCTTTTGCCAATCATATTGTAAGCTTCTGGAAAGAAATGAAAAAGCAACTTTTTTCCTTGACAGCAAAGCATAGAAAACAATACTTTTTTTTTTTTTTTTTTTCTCCCAGGCAAATTTTTTCTTTCACGTTTCTCTTAACTTCAAACTGTCATAAGCCCATGTTGCTGCAGTGGAACATTTCCCTGGTTCATCAAAGTACTGAATAGAGGAGCAACGTGGTTCAAGAACCAGTGCTCATACAGAACTACTTCTGAAGTAGGATCCAGTCAGCTGCAGCTTAGTCCTAAAATACCAAGCCTATAAATGAAATCCTGGTCTTCTTGAAGCTGATGACCTTAATCCCATTGACTGGAGTGGAGTTGCAAGATTCCTGCAAGTTGAAGATGCCCTTGGTGCACTGTGTTTTTAGGATGCAGTTCTCTATCTTTGAACCATAGAAAAGACTGATATTTTCCCTGAGACTTTGCCTCTTAGTCCAGATAGACATAAAGAGGTACTGAAATTGGGATTCACTTACAAATTTTTCCACCTTTATGGAGCTGACTTGCGTATAAATGCAAGTTTAGCTTGCATCTATCAAGGAGAAGTAAAGAGTGAAAAAGTCTGCCTGGGAACAGACCAGCATGGTCTACTGGTCTGTTTCCAATGCCATGACAGACTATAAATTTCTCTTCTGACTGTGTGAATGGCTTATAACTTAATGTACAGCAATTTAAACTTTAAATGGGTCTTGTAATGAAATTTTTGTTTTTGTTTATTTACAAAATTGCTGATGTGTACAGCAATTTAAACTTTTCTCATATTGGGGTAAATATAATGGTAGAAAAGGAAATTCCCACTTGGGAAGGATGGGCCAAAAGCTCTTACCACTTGTTCTGCAAAATCTGGGAATATTCTGTCTCCTGAGTGTGCTAAGACGTAATAGGACTGGTAAGAAGCAGTCTTATTTATGTTGAGTCTGTTTACAGCCTATGCAAAGTAAGTCTACTATCAAAAATATCCTGTGTAATGGGTCTTCACTGAAAACTAGGAAGGATTATTTGCAGACTGTGTAGACAAAGATTTTATTTGTAGGAAGTTACTAGTGTTTTTAAAATGACCTTTAAGAGATTTACAGCAATAGATTTTAAAAATCTAACTTTTGCATAAGGGCAGGCTGAAATGCCAGCCGTATAGTACAGGAGAGATAATACTACTGTACAAAAGAGAACATTTTTACATAGTTTTACGTAATGGCATTTCTGTATGGTGACCTTAAGTGTATGTGTGTGCATAGGGGAATTAATTATTAGCAATGACTGGGAGAAAATAATAAATCAGGCCTTCTAGTTTAAGAGTCCTTTGGGAACTAAAATGTTACTGATCTTTTCTTTTTTCTTTTTTTTTTCTTTTTTATCACCTTTCAAAGCCCTTTACTTAAAATATAAAAATATCTGTGAGGGTTAATTAAAAACTAAGCAGATGACAATGGACTGCCTCGCCAGTCATCACAAGGTTGAAGTTTTCATAACTGAAGGTGTAATCATGTAAAAAAGCTCCAGAAACATTAACAGAATTTTAAGGAAAACTCAAGTCCTGATACTGTATTCTCCAGAATATATTCAAGTTTTTACACTGTCATGTAAAATACCAGAAGCAAGTAAATTGCTTTATTATGGTAATAATGTATAAGAATGACTTGGAAGCCACAGGTCTGAATCGTGATGTTGGCATTAATGATACAGGAAGGCTGTGTTCCCTGCTTAGTAGTGCAAGTGTCTAAGACATGTGGAATGTCATGCTAGCTGTATGTTTCCCTGACAAGAGCTAAATGGGACAACACAGCATGAAATATGAAGGATGGAGAGAATCTGGTATGAGCACATTGTAACATTAGGAAAATCTAAGTTATCACAGCAGATAAGATTCATCATAATTAAGTCTAGAGCAAATGAGATGTTTGCGGAGCTTATTCCATTATATTGACCTTGTTTTCATCGTATGCTACTTAAATGTACTGCTATAATTTGATGTAAGGCATGCTTCGGCAAATGAGATAAAGGAAAAAGCATCTGCTTTGAGACCTCACTCAATGGAGAGTATATTAATGGTATTGAACTCTTATGTATCATTTTATTTCTATATCTCGGTGCTCTGAGAAGAAAATCATTATCTCTACTTCACAGGTTGTGAGAGGGGGACATAGAGAGTTACCATGCAGTGGTATATTGAAGAGTATGAAGTCAGGAGCAGAAATGACCTGAAACTCCAGATCGCTTAAACTCCAGCTTAGCACAAAAGGAAGGGTACATATTTATGCGTTTGAAGTGGTTAAGTGTCATATGCAACTCTTCTTCTTTAAAAAAGAACAAAAACCAACCAACCAAACAAAAAACCATGCATAGCATCTTTTGTCTTCATTTTGATTGTGTTAATTATCTTAGTACAATTAACTATTAGTACTATAAGTACAATTCTTAATTAACTAAGCAATGAGCCTGTGTGCAATTCCATTGAGGTTGGTAGGAGTCTTTAGAGGGCTGTTGGCAAAGGGTCAAGTAAACCTCCTCCTCCTATTTTGTCATTATTATAATTACTCTTTGTTTAGGTAGTGTCTGCAATGTTCTGGGCAATTTCCCAACATAAAAGAAGGCAATATTTCCTTCCGTAAGAAGTTACATGATAAAAAAACAGACAAAAAGATGAAGAGTAGAAAAGGTCAAAATAGAAACCATTAGTGTTTTAGCATCTTGTCACTTTTATGGAGTGTATTAAGTCACTGAGTAATGTTTAAGAATGCCAATCCTTAATCAAGATGTCTTTAACAATGTGAATTGTTTCTGTGCAGATGACTATAACCCATTCCTCAAAATGTTACTTTTCGCCTGAATAACT
>JAVCKT010038017.1:0-20207 GCA_032273925.1 Rhynchotus rufescens | reverse complement strand
TTTTTCTGAGCCATTGATGAGATTTTAAGATAAAAAGGAAGTTGTTTTTTGCCACTAATGTATTCCAGTTACTAAGTTAAACTAAATCTAGTTCAAACAGGTAAGATGTGAACCAATCAAACCATTTTCACTAATGAAGATACCCATTGTACGTGATGGCTGTTATTTGACAGAAAGGTTATAGCAAGATGGATCTGTCTTTAAAAATAAATCTCACCTTACGGATAGATCTGGCTTTGCCTGGCTCAGTAGCGAGGAGCAGCTTTGATCTTGCCTCACACAGCCATACTCAGTGGCATTACTGAGGAAACCTGATGGGGTAAATTTTGCTGTTCCTCTGTGTACACTCGCTCAGGCTTTGGAATAGGATGCTAAATGTATGCAGAAGTTCTCTTTGCACCTATTCTTTACCTGTGAGAGGATATCGCTTTGCAGCTTTTCCCCATCTGAAGTGACTTCTTATTTTTCTGCGCATTTGCAGTAATGCAGCGGGGCCAGCCATTAACTCCTCATGTCTTAACACTTGCAAACTCATAGTAGACAGGTTCACGTATCTTAAATATGAAAGCAATCTGACTTGACTTTAATGGACAGAAGCTTAACAGTACAAAAATCTAAAACATTGATGTGGTTGGTTTAGTCTGAAGTATCTGGGAGAGATTCTTTTTTTTTTATTATTATTCCCTTCACACGGAGACCAGAAATGAGCCAGCATGAAGAATGCATTTCTATGAATTCCCTGTAGAATATGATTTGTCCTGGCCCTGGGAAGGTCACTGGTAGGGCAGTGTATGTAGGATTAGAGATGCAGACTTGGCTTGATGATTTATTTTTAGTTGGAAACTAATATCACTTTTCTGGTATAGTGCTCCATTGCAGGCCATGACAGATGGGAAGAATCTACAGCCATTTGGGCTGCTTATAATATTTCAGCATTTACCACTGAATGGGCTATGTGCCCCATTGTGCGTTATTTTAGAGAGAAGTGATTAAAACAAAAAAAGTAACATACACCAATTATTCTTTTTTTGCCTTCTTTTTGTTGGAAGAGATCCAAGAGATGCATTAAGAAATCTAATGCCAAATGCCAGCAAAGACTTAACCACTATCAGGATAAGACTTTCAGATAATTTTCTGTTAGAACATAAAAATGTGCATACATAGTAGAGACTTTTTATTATACTGCGTTACTGATGATATGAATGGGATTTCAGCATTTTAATCAGACTTTTTTGAAATAATTCCTTTGACTTCTCATGTATAATACTTTATATCCAAGGCTTTGTTTGAAATAAAGCTTGGGAGTTTGACACCCTGACATGTTTATTCCAAACAGCTTATAGGAGAGGTAGCTAGTATTCCATAACTGTTGATGTCCTTGGGCTCAAAAAAAGTGATGACAGATTATTAAACACACATTGAGATGTTAAACACTCATTGAAGAAAGTGAGCTTTTCTGTGAGAGATTATATAAAAAAAAAAAAAGGTCACAGTAGAATTCAGATGTCCTGGCTCTGTCCAGCACCACGTCATCACTCTGGAAGATGCTGCTTCCTTGTTCATGTACTCCGTGGGAATCATATTAACTTGAAAATATAAACTTACAAGATTAAACTTGTACTTGGTAGTATTCCTTTGATATTGATACCCATGGATGAGAAAGCCATAAACGAATTACAGGCTTTTCTTCAGCGCTGTCACTGTGGTTGACCTCCCTCTGAAGGGGATGCAAGCTGAGGAATGAGAGTGCAGGCCTATCTTGGGGCCATGCTTAGGTGCCATCCCCTCTGTGGAAATGCTGGGCAGAGTGGATAAGATCATGACTGAATTGGTGTGTGGTGAGTATGGATGAAAAGCTGAGCAATACTCTTAGGAGCAAAGGATGGGTGAACAGTCAAGTCCCAGTGCAAATCCTAACTTTTCAGCGACAGCGGAGGGGATTTAATGGTGTCACTAATATGTCCAGCTTTTACTAGTGTAACCAATAGATTGTTTTATAAGTTAACTCATTTCTCTTTGCCTTTCTCTATGCTAATTAGCTGCAGTTTGTGCTTAGGCTACCATCTTCATTAGCTGGTGTTGGTTGTAATGGATTCAGTGGGGAGCACTGACAGGAAATATTGCTGCCCAAGTTATGGGGCAGGGTTCTATAAAGCAAATTCTGCCCCTTTTGTGTACAAATCTTCTGCCAAAGGGTTGTATAAACTGCAGAGCTAGTCAGAACTGAACAACAAGTGGTCTTTAGTAGACAGCAATTAAGGAATTAGGATTTTCTCTAAAAGCGAGAGTCCTTCGCAGTAAAATAGGTGCCAGGAGAGTGACAAAGTGATTATGCGGCCTCTTTGGTGTCGGAAGGAAATGCTCCTCGCTGGCTCCAAGGCCCAGCAGGTGGGATCCCACCTGAATGATCCTTGGAGCATGTGGCTGTGCAGGGGAACAAAAGGAGCGTTAACAGCCTCGGATGGAGTCAGAACAACTGAGCCCTCGGATAAAATCTTGAGAGAAAGAAATATAGATTGAGTTTTAGAGAGAGAGAGAGAGACTTTCTGGATGAGAATAGAGAGAGAGAGAGAAAAAAAAAAAAAGAGAAAAAAAAACCTGTAAATAAAGGAGATTAAGTTCCAATGTGCTGTGACCAGTCATTTCTGTCTTAAAAGAAACCACTTCTCAAGTTCCTATGCACCAACTGATCAGTACAATGAAAAATTAAGTGAAACCCAACCTTTCTTATCATTAATTTCTGTTGTTAATTGTGCCAATGCTCAGTGCCTTAGGGCACAGGTAGAGAGCAGGAGCCTGTTAATGAGGGGTGGGAGCGAATGCTTTAGGAGTGGGAAGGAGCAGGTGAGTGAGGGACAGCAGGACAGGGCCCTTGCTACAGAAATGGCCTCGTGTCATGTCTTCCAGCTTCCTCAAGTCCTTTACGTTTTGTTCACTTTTGTTCTGGTTAATTTTGTTCTCATTCTCTTTATTCTAAGACAAAGAATGATATAAATCTGTGAATTTGTGGCTTGCTATTGAAGACTGGAATGAGAAACAGGAAAATGAATCCTAGTCAGTCATAAACTAAAATGAATTATTATTTAATGCTCTGGTTTTGTTTATCCCCTTCGATTGTCCGTGTTTCTACCTCTTGCACACACCTTTTGTTTTCTTTCTGGGTTAGTTTTTGTTTCTCCTTTCTGCTGCTCTCATTATGGTGGTGATTTCTGTACTGCAGACAGCTGTCCACTAGAAAGCAGTTTAATTCCCCAGTTTATTTCCAGTTGCCCAGTTGTAAGGACGTGCACACACCAGTGACCTGACTACCATTCATACCTTTGACCTGTGCTCAATAGCTGCTGCTCTAATGGCTCTGATTAGCTGCTGACAGGGGCTGGGAGGAGAAAATACAAATCCTTCTATTGTGAAATGCAGCCTGACCTTTCATTCACTGAAGTCAGTGATTCCCATGGAATCAAGATTGGGTCCAAAGTCTTGAAAGAGGCTTGAGCTATTTAAGTTTTCGTTTGTAGCAACAGAAACGGCATTCTTGGCTCCCTAAATTACAGCTTTCTCAAGGCCAGAAGTGCTGTTTATTCTCTCTTGTCATACTGTCTTAGTTATGAATTCATCACGTTTAGGCCCTAAAATGGAGTGTCAAACAATGCCCCTGACGATGATCCAGAGTCCTCGTTACCTTCCTTCTTTAGCTATGGGCGGCTAGTCCTGCATACATCATCCTAATAATATTTACCCAAAGCTGTGAAAACTGCTGCAATTGTGCTTTGCTGTACAAAGAACACTTTTTAATAGGCAGGAGTCAAAAAGCAAATTGACTTTTTAGAGGGAAACAGGCTGCTTCTCAAAAACTATTAAGGATCCTGTCATACAGAATATCCCTATCCTGTTGACCTTATTTACAGATTTCATGAAATATACAGCATCATAACATTGATGTATAGTCCTTGTAGCATTCAATTTCTTTAAAGGATGCCTCCATATGAAATAAGGATGCTGGTCATGAATGTATGCATGCTGGGGCCATACTAATGAGGCTAAACGCCGTGGAATATATTGTACCCAGGCATTTTTAAAATGTAGTCATACACTCTGGAAATAAAGCAATTTGGCATCTTACCCTGGCTGCAAATGAGATAGTGTTATAGGAGGGGGAGTTGGGTAATAAAAGTGACAGTTGTAGAGTGTTATTGACAGCTTTTTTTTTTAATTGCGAGCTGGATGTGCGTTTATCCACATTGTCTGAGCTCCTGTCTTTTTTATGAGTAAAACTGTAGCACGACAACATTTCATTCAGTGAGTTAAAATAATAATTTATTGTAAACAACTAAAAGCGGTTTTTATTTTTAAAGTAATTTTTATTATTATGATTGTGTTCATAACTGCAATGTGTGTGCTCCACAGACCATGCAAAGTGAGTAGGTACCTAAGGTAGGAGGTACATGAGTGGAAGGAACAATATGATGTCAACAAAAAAAAAGTGGATTTTTATTTATTTATTTTGAGAGGGAAAGTACAGATGGGTTTCATTGGATCTGCACTGTAGGAAGCCAAGAGAAGGGAATGGTACAGGGAGAAAAAGAAAGAATGCGTCAAGACTTGCACATTCTTTGGAACTGGTCTGGAATGAAGCAGAAGTGAAGGTGAGGGAGATGAGAGAATTAATATATTAAAAGAAAACCCAAATAATAAAAAAAAAAATCCAAACAGGTAGGTTTATAGGAAATTCTGGGCACCTTACTATCCCTACTTTGGCTGTTTGTGCTGTCTGAAAAGACTGATAGTGGTTGGAGAGACTAGAGCGGTGTTTATCTCCAGTAACAACTAGCTGCTGGTTCCCAAGTAATGAGCAAAGATGAAAATATTTCCTAAACTCAAGCAATTATAGTGGAAATGTTTGTCTCAAAGCATGAAGATGTATCATTTATATGCTTTAATTAATGTAAATAATAAATATTTTAAAACCTTCTCTGTATTACAGACTTAAACTCTTACTTTGTGGCAAAGTATTCCACAATGTAGGCCCTGCTTAAAAAATAATTTATTAAAAAGCTTTTGATATAATTTCTTATTACAGTATGAATGAAATTAAGCAAATACATCTGACTTGCATTCTGGAATGACTTGAGAAATTTTGTATAGTTTATAAATTCTCTCTAACACTAGAGAGAGACTAACACTGTGTATTGGCCCAAAATTACATATATTGGGCCTTGTTGCTGCTGTATCTCTTTCCCTCCAAGTTGAACTAAAATTTACGGTGGCTGTGCCTTCATGGTGCTTCTGCAGGGAAGGTCCATTAAACCCAGTGATGGGATGTTCAGATGGAGAGGGTTTAGCTCAAAGAGCGGCTGTTGGCAAAGGAAAACTGATTGTAGAAATTTGAACTTGATCAGGGAGGCAACTGAGCATGGATTTCTAGATGGGGAGCACAAATCACCTGCTGAGGTTTCCTGGGCAATATTGGGCAAAGGGGAACACAGATGCTCAGAGACAGCTGAAGAGAAGGGATGATGCCATTGAGACTGCATTGATCAAAGTCACGGTATAGAGGGAAGAAATCAGGCTTTTGGGCTTCTTCGGGTTTCGGAGCTAAATCCAAGGAAGACTCAAGAGGGCTGAGAAACTGAGTGTGGATTTGGGAGTAATAATACGTTATTTTTATCCTGAACTGCAAGAGACTATGAGCTTTGGGAGTCTGTGGGAGTCAAAAGTTACCTGAAAGAAACAGTGTTCAGGTTGTCAGGCCCGTGTCTCGTACGGGCTGGTGAAGTGAGCAGGCCGAAAGATGAACCACACACCTGAGGTCCCCTGGGGTTTAGGCAGGTTTGAGTGTTGGGAGAGCTGAGGTAGCGTCCAGGTGAGGGGCTTTGCTGGGCTTGGGATGGCTCTGTTTGTAGTGGCTCAAGCTTCTCTCCAGCTTAACCCAGCTTATCAGGAGAGGCTGGCAAGGCTGTGCAAGGGGGCTTATTTTGCCAATCTCTTCTGTAATTTCAGTGAATTCTGCGCTTGTCTCAAGGGTTACAATACTGCAAATATATAATGTAGCATGTCGTGACAAATACCAGCTACGTATTTTGTTAACATGTTAACAAACATGTTAACAAAAACATGTAAAACATGTTAACAAAGCATTTTGTTAACATGTTAAAATAAAAAATGCTAAGGAAATTATTATATTTCCAATTACCTTTCCAATTATTATATTTCCAGTTACCTGTTGAAATTTAGATTTTTTTCTTAAATTGGTATCAGGCTAAAAGCTATGCTAAAACGTGCAAAGAAAATTTCAGTGCAACATGATCCAGAATATAAGAACTCACCTGTACAAATAATTTTAGTATAATAATTAATCTAATAATATAAGTCTAATAATATGTAACTGAATTAGTCTAATAAACTAAAATATAGCTGTGTTTCTGCAATGCAATATTGTTCTTTGTCTACTGGGATAAGGATTAAAAATCAGTGGACTGAAACAAGTGTGTTTATTCAGCATCTTTGGCCTTGGCCAGCAGCATGTTTGTGCGGCACAGGAATTTTTTGCGAGTGTTAAATGTACTTTCATGCTGCATTTTTTTTTTGAGAGATCAATAGATTAGAATAAGATGATGTTAGCAGCACTTCAGTTTAATAGACAGGTTATAAAATTATACGCTACCTTATAAACCTTTAAAACAAATTTAAAAATCGATGTGTTGTTTGGCAAGCCATCAATGCAGCTCTATCAATAGAAGATGACAGTGTGAGGTCATGCAGTAGCAAATTGTGCTCTCAGGTGATATGGTGTAATGAAAAACTAACACCATTAAAATCAATGGGGTGAGTAACTTTACAGCAATGTGTAACGGGGCTTTTTACATAGGAATTGAGTGGTTAGACACGAAGCATGCGAGTGAAAGCTAGATGTTCACTGGTGGATGGAGATGTACTGGTTTTGCTCACAGAACGGTCCAAGCAGCGTATCCACTGCCAAAATGTATATACATATGCTGATTATATGTGCTCATATATTGAGTTTGCATAAACAATCTGTTAATTTATGACAAAAATTATGTTCTATAAAATACTGCAAAGTGGAAAATTTGATGTCTCAGTCATTTGTCTCCCTAGATTGCAGGTGACAGTGAAAATTCTCATATTCCTGTATGTTCTGTGCAGTGTAAATATTCCCTTTCCTAGAACAGAAAATCCTAGGATGAATTTTGGTCTTCTGTAAGCACTGTGCTTAGTGTAATGGTCAGTGTGTTTTAAATAGGCAAAATAAGCTTTTTCCAATCATGTAAATTCAATGGTGCCCTTAACAGTATATATACTTACTGAATCATGTTGGTAGAATTAGCTTTGAAAGCAATTTGTGTGTTTAACTATGTTGCATTTTAAATATTTGTGCTTGCTTTCTAAACTAACTTCTTTATGGCCGTCAGTCTGAGCACTTCTGCTCCTGCACATGCAGAAGCAGGAGGGGTGTTAACAAGAGGTATACAGCACTCAGTGGAATTTCTTCCTAGAAACTTGATTGGATTTCACGTGATTTTTTTTTTTTTTTTTTGAGTGGATTTTTGAATTTGATGAAAGCTTTTGTGCTGTGAGTTTTCCAGCTTTATGTTTTGATCTGAAGGAGTTTTAACAGTTGTCAGATTGCAACTTTAAGGTTATACCTGACTGGTGTCAGGAATAAATGGGAATTAAATGTATGACTTTGAATATGATGTGCTGTAATTATTCTTTTGCACTTATGGGAGCTAATCTGTCTTCATCACTTTTAACAAAAGGAACTTTGCTGATAGGTTTGAGTGTGATTTTAAAACAAATGAGACATTTTTCTACATGTTTCTGATTTATTTTCTCTGAGGTAGAAAATTAGTTATAAATACACCTTAAGAGTAAAAAGCATTAATTTATATCATGGAGCAGCAAGACCTAGTTCCTGCCTAGGGAAAGACAAGCTTGGAGCTGAGGTTGACCTCAGGACTTCTCACATCCAAATGAGAGCACAGAGGCAGTGCCCTCATCCACTTAGAAACTGTCTGACCAGGCATGAACCCCGTGGGAGAGCCAGGTGCTGATAGCAGGGCCCATGGGTGAAGGCAAGATGTGAAGCAGTTCCACAGCCCGTCCAAGGAGCCCAGCCATGGACCCAAGGAGATGGGGCCAGAGGCTCATCTGGAGGCAAAGCCATAGTCTGGGTCAAAAGGCTTTGCAGCACCAAAATTAAGCTATCACTTAATTAGTAGTTTACATGGAATCACACGGAAGGAATCACAGTGTAGCATGGAAGTAGAGAGAATAACTGAAAAGCCTAAGAACACGTTTCAAAATGTTGTAACTCTTAATCTATGTTCACTACCAAAGCTTTGAATGCTGATGTCAAAGCTTGGAGCTGCTGGACAATGATTTACAACTACTGTATATTAACCTGTATGTTAGTGGGATGCTGAAAGCATTAATCCATTGTGTTTCTTTAAAGGCTATGAGATGACAAAGAAGCAGGAAAAAAGAAATTATTGCTGAGAAGTGCCTTATCTTGAGCCAACACTTGAGAGCTACCAGGGCACAATAGTTGAGCCATTGCTTTTGAGAACTTTGTCTTAATCTGGAGCTAAGTTTACAGTGCTGGCTTTATCTAGGAAGGGCAAACCCTAGGAATGCCGAAGAACAAACTCCTTGTGACTCTTGAGTATTTAAAATGGGATTCTTCCTCCAAAGAGAGGTTAGTGTTTTAGTGGGGGAGATAGACTGAGATGTGCGATGTTTGAAAAGCTTAGGCGGGCGGCCTTTCCTAATGGTAATGGGCTCAGTCTTCGACCAATCTAAGACAGAAGTAAGTGTCCATCTTTTCAGGTCCTAATTTCTTTAATGATTTGTTTCTACAGCTAAATAGTGACTGTTTTCACTTTCAGGAGCTGTTTTGTCATTATGTATCACTTATAATGGGCTCCAAAGTGAAGCTAAATAGGCTATTTAATGACTGACCTAATGAGTACATCACTGGTTTCTGTTAAAACGAGTGTGTCCAGCTGATTAATATTATCTCTTTAAAATATCATTTTTCCTTTTTTTCCCCCTAGATTAATAAATTAAGGCTGGGTAAAGGAATACTGCGAATAAGAAGGATGAGCAGCAGCCCAAGTATTCCCTGCTCATGTGGCCTGGAGTGTCCATGCCCTGTGGTGTCATACAACTGGGGTGATAACAACTCTCTTGCACCTCAAAGTTATTTCTGTCCTTGGCTGTTGTACCCCAGACATATGTTTTCGCTTTTTGAGTAGCAAATATTTTTAGAAGCGAAAAGAAATCAATCTTTTTAAAAAATATAATAAATACATTCGTCTCCTTCATGGGACCTGTTTGGGCCTAAATTATACACTGTTATATGACAAATTGTCTGAAGCTACATAGTTAAATGAGACAAACACAATCACTTGCTTTGTGATTATTTACCACCTGATTTCCATGCCATTCTAAGGTATTATAATATAAATTAAATGATCAATAGTGACTATTAGTGTCAAGAGCACTTGCATTAAATTTGTAGCCTGTAAAGGGGAGGAACAAAAGAGGGGGGAGAGAGAGAAAAAAAAAAGTTATTAAATGAAATGAGCTTAAAAGCATAGGAAATAATGAAGGTGCCCATACATATAATGTGTGGGTAGTGTAGTCCTTGTGCAGCCTAACTGCATGCTTGACACTGCCTGTAAATTTGAATGAGATGCATGTTACTATATCATTTATCAGAAGGGATCCCTGTTTTGAGAAACTCATATATTCATAGTTTAGGCGATTTCAACAGAGAAACAGATTGTAACTCTCAATTATGCTGTTTATATGTCCAGAAAATTCAACTTTGGAACTCACTGAAAAAGAGTCCATATTTTATAAGCTATTTATTTAGAAACAAATAGCCGTCGGTTTCTTTGCCACGAAGGAGTGGGAATATAAGATTTAGGGGCTTGTGTATAAACTTCACACACATGGCAGACAGTTCTCTTCTGCCTGGCTTTGCTAGATGGCAAACAGTGATATTTCTACTCAAAGAAGAGATGGATGAGGGTGGCAGAAGGTAAAGGAGCTTTGTGTTTGTGCAGCCATTGCACAGGAGAGGGGCAAAATGGAATTTCCCATTCAGTGTCCTGCTGGTTGTTGGATTCAGTCTTCATCCATTTATTACTAATTTTGGCACTTCTTACTGTGGGGATGTGGCAGGTATGGTGAGGAAACCTCTGCAGCCCTTGCCTGAGTTGGCCCCTGAATTGAGAAAAAGATTCTTCTGCAAGCTCCTAGCACGGGAACAAAGGGAGCAACGTGCCAGGCAAGCAAATCCCAGCCGCCACGAGCTTGTTCTCTTGAGTTTTGCTGCTAAACTTGCAATGGGGCAGGGACGGGAGCCCATCTGCTGCCCTGAAGCACAGGGAGGCTAGTAAAATATTTCTCCTGGCTAAAAGCTGCCTGAATATTTGGAATAAGAGAAAGGGTCGCCTAGAAAGAGAATTCCCATGGCTTTCAAACTCTGCATTAATGAGTCACTTGCTTTTTTTTCTTCTTCTTCTTTCTTTCTCCCTTGTTGTGTACTTGAACTGATGTTTTCAAATATTTCTCTGATTTTTAGCACTGAAATATGAGCAGGAGCATGATGAGCAGAAGTGAAAAGGAGCTTTCCTGGTTTTGGGGTACGTTCTTCCATGAATCCCCTTTGTTGTTGCACATGACCAATTGACCTCCGAAGCTGTGTCAGAAATAACTCCACATCTTGATGGATGACACTGACCTTAATAACAATAACAAAAAGGGAGTGAAAAAGGCAGCCCCTTTTCTGTGTAATCACCATGGACTGCTGGCTGTCAGGCTCAGGCTGTCATTATTGTTCTTCTCATTTAGGAGCCAGACAGCACTACAATGGTTTGTACTTGCTGGCTAGCACAAGAGCTAATGCAGAGATGGGCAGCATGAGTGCCCCAGCCAGAACTTCATGGTATGCACAGAGAAAGGGAAGGGAGCAGAGGAGCTGCCTTTGAATATATGGCACGAATTTTGCAGACAAGATGGTTACAGTCTGGCATGATAAACTGAGATGCATTGTGTTTCTCAGTGTTATTTCTCCTCACAATACAGGCTTTCAAGCACTGTAGTAATAAATAGAATATTTACACCTTGCAGCATCCAGGGATGAAGATATTCTTGCTTGCTGATAACACACAATATATGCCTTATCGCTGTGTGCATCTTCCATTAAGGAATAGAACGGGATTAGATTCCTTTGGAAAGATTACGTAATGTTTCCTTTGTATTCATGACTGAAACGGAATAATAGGATTTACCTGATACAGAGATCAGTCCTTGTTTAAAAGAACAGAGAAACCAAGGTATGGAACAGAAAATGTATGTATTGGTCTGTGTATTCAAGTAAGGGGGAAAAGAGAAATGCTAAGATAAATATGATAGCCCCAGCTTCTGTAATATTTCTGTGCTTTCTATGGTATAAACTACTTGTCATTAAAAAAGAATAATAGTATGGGCAACTAAAAAAAAAAACCTATCATCTAGAAAAGTTGATTTTAAATGGAGATATGTGATAAGATGATATCTGGGCTTAAGAAGAGGAGCTCAATGCAGGTTTGATAAGTGTGTGCCACTTTTGTCCCTCTGAAAGTGTAGGAAGTGAAGAATATTCACACCCCATATAATTGACCTTAAGTTGCTGCAGTTGCCTAAAGAAAGGAGCCTGTCGGGTGAGCTGGTACCTTAGAGGCTTTGCAAAGGCCCTTGCGAATCTTTCCAACTGGGTCCTTTTCCAGATTTCATGCCCATTAAAGCATCCATTACTCCTGACATTTCTATCAACTGTCTATTAAGTTTGTACTTATTAAATTTCCAGAAATCATGAGCAAATTAATCCAAGCATAAATCAGGTTGCAGAGGGAATAGCTTAAAAAGGGAGAAAAAAAGCTCAGCATAATTTATGATAATAGATTTTCAAATAAATTGCTTCCTTTAGTTAATAATTTGTTCTCTGGTGAATACGTACTTGGAGGTGTTGTTTTTTCTGACTAGATCAATTAGTTAATGCCTCCACAATGCTTTGAAGATGTAAAGTGCTATGTAAATGCAGAGTTGTTGTTGTTATTAGGTTAGTCAATAATCTACCAGGCTCCTAGTCCTCTTTGTAAAACATATTTAGCAGCTGTCGAGTTGCTTTCTGCCTTTCTGCAAAAGTGGATGGTTCTTCCCTCTTGCTCATATTTTTTAAGAGGGTATTTAGTTGTTTTTTTGCCAAGATGGTGGATTTTCAGTTATAGGGTTTCTTTTTTGGGGGGTTACTAAATCGCCTCTTCGTTGTGGTGAAGACTCCCAGGAGGAAGATAGGCTCAAGTTGTATTTCTTTGGTGAGATTAACTTATTATTGCCTCACTTATCAGGTTTAAAAGCACCGTGGGCCTCAAATCAATAGGCTTGAAAATGGAATAAATTAGCTTTGTGTTTACTCCATTTATTTTCCTCCCTGCATATGAATGAACACCTATCTTTTAACCCAGGGATAAGGGTGCATTTCTGTTAGTGAGGATCTTGGTGAATTTCCCCCCACACTATTGGAGTTTAGCAATGATAAGCACTAATTGAATTGATATAAACACTGTATTTTCAAAGGGGCCTGCTTGGGGGCTGCCCAGCGGGGGCCATTCTGCATTGTATGCTGGAGTCAAGTTGAATGCAGAGCAACACAATGGGGAAGGGCTTGAGTGTCCCTTAAATTTAGAGGCTTGAAATACCTCGAGCTGCTGGGAGTTTTGCTGTTTGCAAGGAAGCTCCTTCCTTGCAAGGAAGGTACTAAACCCAAGGTGAGGTGACTACCTCCCCTTGTTAGGAGTGAGCTGCAGCACCTGTTTCTCAAACATTTTTAGTTAACCTTACAAATATTTTAGCTTAACGCTGAGCTGTGAGACAGCAAAGTATTCAGCATACTGCATCATTATTATTCTTTCAGGAAGAAATGAAAACTAAGCAAAAATTGAGAAAGTGAGAATAGGGATGCTGCGGTCAGAGACACCTAAGAAACTGTGGTTAGTCCATTCCCCAGTTTTATAACGCTTTTGTCTAGCGGTAGTGGCCTGGAACAAACAATAACAAATCAACCATAATGTAACATCCCCTGGGAGCCATTCAGATCATGCAGGAGCTGGAAAGCAGACAGCCTGAGCTGGGGAAAACTGTTCTAATTACTTGTTAAGATACCCTGGAAAATGTGGCAAAGGCAGCTGGACAGAGCACCACAAATGGAGCAGCAGTGCCACCACCTGCAAGAAATGGAGACTCGGAGGGCAGGGGAGAAAGCAGGGAGGATAATGAAAATAAAATTAAGTCATAAGAAAGGTCTGGTCTTAAAATCTTGCTGAAATACTGCTGCTCTGAGAAGCTGCTCCAGCCGAGACCAGAGTCAAGGATAAGACATGGATGCTGCGAAGAGCATTTGAAACCTGAGCAGTGGCAAACAAACTGTATATGATTTCTACAGAAAAGCCCAGTAATTATTGAAGGAAGTTGAATGCAGTGATTGCATGGCACAAGATGGATCACCAGAGAGACAGACAGAAGTCTGTGTCACCTTGTCAACTTGTAATTTTAAAGAATTTAGGATTGTCATCCTTGGCTGGTTTGAAAGGTGAATATACTGCAGAGCATGAAGGCAAAGGAAGACTGAAATGTGCAGTATAAATAAACTGACTGCATTTTTAGCTGGAAATATTTTCTGCGTGTGAACTTCTTGAGATTGGAGTTTCAAGTCCTGTTGCCACAGCTAGGGCTCTGCAATGCTGATGTCCATTAGTGGGAACTGCAAACTCTTAACGACCATAGATGTGTTCTCACCAGCAGCGTAGTCAATTCAAGAGCAGTCATGTGGCTTTGAGTCATTTGATGATGCTTTTTTGGCCAGAGAGTGTTGAAGCAAACCACCGCAGACAACCCACTAACACGTTACCAAAAGCATCTTACTGATGAGAGACTAGGTAAGACTGTCTGTCACATCAGCTTTCAGTCAGTTTTAAATGGTTTTCTATAGAAGACATCCTCATAATGGGAGGAAAAAAAAAAAAAAACAAGGCGGCGACAAAAAGTTTCTCAGGTGGAACACAAGTTACTGTGGTTTTTATACTCCTCTGCTGTCAGTGTGAGAACACCAAGCAGGTACCTCAAAGAGCCAACCTCGTCTGCGAGCCTGTAAGAAGAGAAATAACAACAAGAAACACTTTTCCACAAAGAGGTGAGCCGAAGAGGGAGCCATCCTGTTTGTTTGTTCCCAAACAAGGAGGAAGCACGGAGCTTTACTTTCCTGTATCTTGTTCAGCCACCTTGATTAGAGCCTATATTCAGGCGGCTTACTGGACAGCGTATTATATAGGTGGTTTGAGGTTAAGAAACAATGGGTAACACAGTCAGCAGAGTTTCCCATGTCCCTAAATATAAACACAATATGAATCCTGTTAACACAATGCAGCAAGAAAGAGCCGGGCTCGCGGCGCTGCTGCACGGGTCCCTTTCCTTGTCTTGGGCCTATTATATAAACTGCCGCTCTGCTTTTCCCATTTGTGTGGCAGGCTCGGCCTTATCATCGTCACCGCAGATGTGCCCAGTGCGTGTTTACCAACAAGGAAAAGAGACATTGCTGTTGTTTGCCTTGTTATTTCCTACTACAAAGAATAGGGGAGTCAGGATGAAGGAGGGGGAAGGAAGGCAGCCAGGCCAAGACACTACAGGGTGCAGTGTAAGCAGAGTCCCCGGCGGGTGACTTCACGTGTGTGTGAAAGAAGCGTCAACTGCCACCCGCATCCGAGCGGCTGCATCCATGCCCGCAGCCTCAGCCGTGAGCCTCAGGCTTTTGATGACAAGTGCACGTGCCTCCCGCAAGGAGAGCTGTGCTGTGCGAACCGCCGCCGCCTCCGCTGCACCTGGCTGAAGCGGGCTCTGAGCCACAGAAGCCACAGCTGCGTCAGCAGCACGTTAGTCTGGTCTAGGTTATTTGCACCAAGACCGGCTCTCCTGACAGGCTGTCGGTAGGGTGATGTTGAGGTGAAAGCTACTTAGCTCTGCTAGAAAAAGGAATTTCTCTGCAAAAAAAAGACAAGGTCTACTTTGGAGCAAAATCAAAATTAAACCTAATATATATACACATATTTTTTTGGTACAATAAAAATGTTTGTGCGGTAGTAGTGAAATTTTAGCTGTTAAATATTCTTGAATGTTTTTGAATTTAAGAAAAGAAAGTTATGAAATTCAAGTCAGCTCTGAATTTGAACTTTTCTGTTTATTCTGATGTGAGATGCTGTTCAACCCTAAATGACTGCAGCTGCCAAGAAGCAATCCCTTAGAGTTGTAAGACATTCAGGCCTGGGGGTTTGGTTATGTCTTTGACTAAAGAAAGCAGGATTAAGTGTCCATTGGAGGAATGGAATGAGTGAGCTCAAATAAGCAGTATGTATTTCTTCTAACTAGATGTGGCTTCTTTCTTGACTAATTGGTAGCTCTGTAGTTTCCCCAGCTGGGATGTACAAATGGTTGTATTCCTTAAGAAAGTGTTAGGAGAATATCTCAACCGATTTTGATGAAGGTTATAGAACACAGAAAGTTAAAAAAACATTAAGTATTGAGGAGTGACTTTGCAAGTGGATGCAAAAATTGGGGGTGCCTTTGTGCAGTTTGTTCCTTAGTGCATCAGAAGGATCTTTTAAAATGTTGTGATAGGAAGAGTAATCACAGATTTCAGATTTCACTTATCTGGCTAAAAGAAACATAAGCCAAGGATAAAAAAATGAAATAGTGATCTGTTAACAAGCAGATATTCAGAGTCAGAGCTTGGAGTCGTTACACTTTTTTTCTGAGCTATAAAGGTTGCAATATGAAACAAGCAAACAAAAGTCAGTAGTGTCTACACTGATGTGCTAAAGCATCCAGTTCTGTGCTCTGTACCAACAGCTTCGTACTCGCCGTGGCAGCTGGTGAAGAGGAGCTGGGCTGCAGGCACCGCAGGCAGAGCCGCAGCCCAGCTCGGACTCTTGGGGCGCTGGGTCAGGGCGCAGCCTCCGCTGCGGAGCGTCGCCATCTGCGAGGGAAGGTCTCGGCAGCTGGAACCAGGAGGTCACTTGGCTCGTGTTCCTCTGCCTTCACCCTCTGCCTTTGTGACTATTTGGAGAGGGCATAGATATGGAAAGCAAGGGCAGGAGGTTAGCTCTGCTGCGCTGCAGTGTGCAGCATAATGTGCTTTGGCCTCCTGGGATTTTGCAAGGGGGTTCGTTAATGCAAAGGAAGATATTAAGGACTCTTAGACTTTTTTCTTCCAGGTATTTGTCTCTATAATGTTTGCTTATCTTGTTTTCGTCAGAAATGCTTATTTCTCAGAGCCTAGAGGGTTAATAAGTCTGGAGTATCTTAAAGAAGTTTCTGTGTAATTGTTATGGCACGTTTTATATGCACTGCAGCATCATAATCCTGTAGAGGGGGAAAAAATCTATATTTCTCCATCATACTTTAAAGACTAATTCCCGGGAGTAATTTCCATTCTCTGTTAGTTTATTCTAAATAAAATTGATTTTTCTGGGAGATTAAAACATGCCTTGAAGATTGTCAATGGTTTGTTGTATAGGCCTTTATTAATAGACTCCCCGCAGCTTATTTCTGTTTATATAAGTTGAAAACAATAAAAAGAGTTGACAGTTTTGTCAGTTGTGTTTGCTCAAAAAAATATAAAAAAAGGAAATGCAGACACCTCCTCCCGTCTGTGCAGCAAGTGCCATTGCTGTAAACAGGCTTCAATGGGGTGTTTAGGAAAATCTGACTCATGATTCAGGGCAGAGCGGGCTGCCCAGCTTATCTATGAAACGTTAGGTCATGCAGAGAGTGAGTCGGGAGGAGCTTCGTTAACCAGGAGAGAATTGTTGATCGTCATCAACAGCAGCAATAACCGCTGAGGCAGCGTCTGTGGAGACGCATCGCGGTGGGTTTTGCTGCGGTGACGGCCTCGCAGCGCAGGCCGGCGTGAGGCCGCGCTCCGCGTGGCGCCGCGCAGGCCTTCCCTGTGTGCCGGTGCTAAGGCAACGGTGTCTGCTGCGAAAAATGTGTTGATTCCTCTTGAGAGGGGGAAAAAATCCCTGGTTTTCATTGGTAGAACTTGCTCCTGATGGAGTTGGCCAGTAGGTATCTCCAGCATTGAAGGTTAATGTTTATATTGTGTTAGTGAGTAATGAGATACAGGATTTAAGTAGCAGTCAGTAGTGCAAATCTGAAATTTCTAGTCAAATAGATAGAAGAGATGAGGCACAGGTATTAGTGCTAGAGCATGTAATTCTAAACATAGTTGTCTTCTCTAATGGACTCACTTTTGAACTGAGAAATTGCTTTGCAGCTCATCAGAGAAGCTCAACAGGCCTCTGCTCATTTCAGTTAGGCCTCATTTAGGAATCAAATCAACCACAGGTCCTTCCCATGGCAGAGTCTTGTGGCTTTTACTATAAAAGCAAGCTGGAAGTAAAGTGTGACAAATATTACTTGGGCTTGCCTAAATTTCACACAGTTTAGTTTAGATGTGGAACAAGCTACAGCAAAAGTCTGTCCCTCCCCTCAAAATTATCACCAAAATCATTGCATTTTAAGTTTTAAACCAAAGACTGGCGCTATCTTAAGACTTCATTATACTGTAGACATACGTTATATATTTACTTCTTGATGAAGGAGTCCAAAATTTGGAATTTGTACTGGACTATCTCTCAGGAAAGCATTTTTCTTAACAGGGATAAGAATCATGAACAATCTCCACCTAAGGAGGAGATATTTTGATTTTTTGTTTATCTCTTCACTTAATTCTTGATTAAGCAAAAGTCTGTACCTGTGCTCAGCAGTAAGCATGCATGTTCCTACTGATTTGAGGTTACCTTGGTGTTAAATTTCATCAAATAATGCTCTGAAACTCATGATGGCATTTAAATTGTCATAAATCAGAATAACTTCAGAGACATCAGAGGACACTGGTAAGTAGCATGAACGAGATATGATAGAAACACTTTGGAGAGTTCAAGCTAAAATTTCAATCTGAACTCATAGTTCTGGAAAATGTGTATCCGAACTCTCTGATGTGGTCCTGCCCTTTTTTCCCTCAGCTTTTTCTTATGTTTCATTTAGGAAATGATTTGTGGTAGAATCGAAACGCAGTCAAAGATTAGATTTACTGAAAGAGAAAAAAAGTCCCTATCTTATATATCTTTTTCTCAGTAAGACATGAATTAACAGGAAGCCAAATCTCTTGAACCTCAGGGATAACCTTAGTAGTCTCCAGAATAAATTCAGGATGTAGCCAAACTGGTGGAAAAGTGATTAGATACAGTAAGTATCGCTTACAAATGCTACTTGTAAGAGGGATTTGCTCTTTTGAATAAAACTGTTGTAATATGACTTATGAGATACGATCAGATTATTTGTAAAAGTTGCACTAAATTTCAGTCCAACAAATAGTCCAAAATTGATATTGAGTAGTTCAGCTTGTTTTCATATATTCTTTTATAAAAATTAATGAAATCATTCCCTAAGCCATGTAAAAGAGGGCTTAGATCGTTCCTTATAAAACATAGTAAAAACAGATGCATTAGGACTGAGTAACTTAATTCTTTGTCATAGAAATGGAAGAATGACCTTGATTCACTGGTGGTGAACAGGGTGGTGGGACAGCTAGGGATATGAAGTAGGTGAGAAGTCCAAAGCAGAATTAGAGGGTGGGAAGTACGAAAGTGGAGGGAGAAGGTGAGCTAGAGAAAAGGACGTTTTGGAGCAGCCTGGAGGTCACTGAGTTGAAAAGAAATGGAGGAAGTGAGCTGTCCTCTCTCTCCCCTAAGTCAGAACTTAAAATGTTTTGTATTTTAGTTATCTATTGTGCCTTCAGCTTGATGTGGGAATTATCTGCAGCATGGTTTGGGAGTTATCTTCAAAGTATTATCTAAAGTTTTTTTTATCTGGAGAAGAAAAGGAATACTTAAAAGGAATACTAAGTACATCTGAAAGAAGTAGAAATCTAGAGTTGAATAAAAATTGTTCATTTATCAATAAACAAATATATTATTGATTCTGGTACAACCATATCACAGTGTGGGTGGAAGAATAACTCTGACAGAAATGACTATATCAGAGAGAAAGGAAGAAAATTTTGTTTGTCCCTGGGAATGATTTTTAGCTTTGTCTGGTCTTTGAAACCATGTTTATGTAAAATGGTATTTCTGTTCAGTTAATCCTAATTTAAGATACATGTTCTTATGCATTCTTTGCAATATATATGAGATTTCATTTGTCATCCTCTGAAACTAATACTGTGTGGGGACACTAGTCCCTTGGTTAAAAATAGAGTCAGAAAAAAACTGAGCTACCTGTCTGTGTTTTGAAGAAGTTGTTCGATTATTTTGAGTATTTTGATATAGCTAATATGTACAGTGCCTCTGGCATTCCTCTAGTTACACTGGTGCTCATTATAGGCAACAAAATTAATTTGTGTGAGAAAGAGGAGAAAGTGGAAGCTAAAGCCTTTTGCTTTAGGAGAAAAAAAATGATGATGAGTTAGAGACTTGTTCTCGTGACAGCTGTAGTCTCATGTAGTCTGATCACTGTAATTCAAGATATATTTGTCATGTTATTTTTATACAAGATAGATTTTTTTTTTTTTTTTTGCACTATTCCAGGTGCTAGATTATCATCAACACATAATACGTTTTGGTGAAATACTGAATAGTTTTTTTCAGAAATATTTGTGCTGTGTAGCACTTAAGCTGTGTGAGAAGGAGCTGAATCCACCTGCTGATCTTCTGAAAAACATCTTTTGTATAACTAGGAATATCAGGAATAAATGCAATGCTTATGCCCAAGCGCTTATGCCCAAGCTTATGCCCAGTATTTTCTATGGAAACAAACTGTTTCTTCTTGTATACTGTATTAAATGAAGTGTAACATCAATGGAGTTAGCAAGATTAACTTTTCCAGCTGCTTAGAAAGATCCGAAAGAATGCAAATGTACTTATTTGATATACATTTCTTATATTTTACCAGAAGCGGGGCTAGGTCATGTTACCTTTTAGGGAATGTGCTCTGAGAAGACACATCTGTAAGACATGCAAATTAAAAAAGCTATTTGCCCTGTCCTTTAATATAGACTGTATAAAAATAATTGAAATTTCTGGTAAATG
>JAVCKT010038014.1:4658-29467 GCA_032273925.1 Rhynchotus rufescens | reverse complement strand
ATCCTTTTTTAGGTATAGGGATCTGCCACCACTGTCTCCGAGAGCAGTGGTGACATACATGGTGCACATGGCTTGCATTCCGTGCAACGCGCTCTGATGGGCTCTGTGGATTAATGGGATTCTTCTGCTCCTCCAGCAATACTGAATCTCACTTTTTGGTGGAAGTGAGTATCTGTTCTCAATGAGCTTTGTTCTCAGATATCACAGTAACGGGCATCAAACAAGTACCAGAAAGAAGACTACTGCTTAGTGCAAATGAGCAACAAATGTAAGGGCTCAATGTGAGACCCCAGAAGAGCATTTAATTGACCTAGCAGGCTGCAGAGGAGGCTGATGGTACAAGGGTGTACGGCACCCATTAGTCCTTGCTAAATGTCTGGAGAAAAGGGAACAGCACAGAGGGAGAACATACTTCCCAAGCAGCTTAGCTAAAAGCAAGTTCCTGCCCAGGAAAATCAAAATTATTCTCTCTAGACTTATGCATGACTATGCTTAAAGGACATGACATTCCTATTCTGTCCTTGAATGCCTTATGTTAGAAGTTTTTCTAACATATTCTAGCACTGAAAGGTTAATTTTCAGATTCAGGTGCAAAAACTGCTGAAATCCATTTTAGGCAAGTGAACAGAATTATACATCATAATTACGCATTACTCATTTTAATCATAAAATATTCTTATCTGTTACTATATAACAGATTATTTAACCAGTTCTTTTGCAGAATTCTAGTTTTATTTTTGCTTGTTTGTCTCATTTTCTTCTCTGTGCTATTACGTCTTTTTTTTTCTCTTTTTTTTTTTTTAGAATAAAATTTAGCCTAAGGGCTCATAGGTTCAGTAGATAACAATTCTATCCTAACCCAGTTATGACAGGTTTAATATTAATGGGACTAAGCGGAAAATCAGTTTCCTGACAAATGATGATAAAGTGAAATCTTTAAGCAATAATAAAAATCAACATGCCATATCACGCCACCAGTCACTCAAAAGTGACAAGCCGAAACAATCTGCTGAGACAACATCCAAGCACAAGCACAATCACATTTATGATTTAATTCCCATTTAACATCAATCACAGCAAATTAATAACCACTCTCAAAGAAAATGAAATCCTCAGTGTATTTATTCTTTAAAGTGTTATGATCAGGGAAGAAAATCCTAATTAAATCTTAAACCCACTACATGTTTTATACATGCGACACCTGTAACTTGGCTCGCGCCGTGAATTGGCCCCATGTGGGTTTTCGTCATAGACGGAGCTGACAAACCCAGGGCAGCTGCCCTAAGTTTGATTAACATGTAACACATCCTTTTGTGCAAGTTTATGTAGGAAAGCTTTTCCATTACTTTACACACTGTGCAACCATTTTCTTTTAGGAAAACGCCATGCTAAGCCAAGACCAAGCTGTAAGCCTGGACTGATTCTGCTCTTCTGACATTAAGAGTGCTGGTGAGGAAAATGCATCCTCTTCAAAACTTATTTGGTCTCCCCAGGTTGCTTACTGAAACAGTAGGGACACCTTAAAAATAATTCTTGTTAAGATATTAGGGGAATTCATGTGATTTTGTGTGTCCTGAATCAATGGTGCCCAATGGGTGGCTTTTAAACTTCATGTAATTCCCAAGCACTAATGTATCTGGTCAGCTGCATTATAATGCGACTGCACATTTTTATCTGCAAAGGATGGTGAGCCTGGGCACCTTAGGACAAAGTTTAAAGCTCAAACCGTCTTCCTTGGAGCAGCAGTCTCTCTTAGGAGCAACTTTATCTAAGCTACACTATGTAAACCACTACACAATCTTCCAGGATTCTGCTCTTTCCTGACATTAGGTACATCTTCTGCTTCTCAGTTAACTGAGGATTTGGCCATCTAACAGAAAAAAAAATGCCATTGCTGTTCCAGGTGCTTGTGCCTTTTTGGGACTTTTTTTTTTTTTTTTTTGATGGAAATAAGCAGTTTTGGAAAAATACAAAATTATCTTTTATTTCCATCCTGAAGGTGATCTTGGTCTTTTATTTCAGCCCTTAATATTTTTATTCCAAACAACGCTCAATTATATTTAATAAACCTAATAGAAAATACAGAACTAGAACTCCTGTACCTGCTTTTTTACCTTACCATGCAAACATGCCTTTGCAAAATGGCTCTTCTTCCACCTAAATAGGAAATGGTATATAAGGAGATTGGCTCACCTACTCTTTTTTTTCTAACCTATGAAGACAGCTGAGAAATGAATGTATTTGTCTGAGAAGGAGATAAATATTTTAGACAAACATGTGATTTTATATATTCCTTTCATAAGGTTCATCAAAGGAATAAATTGTGTTTCAGGGATCATAGATTCAGATTTAAGCCAAGCAAAGGTCAGTCATGATAAACCAAATAAAATGCAATATATCCTTAAAACTACTCTTTATAAATCACAGTCCTATGATGACATCCAATTTCTTCCTGCCTCTTTAAGCTCTAACATGTTTTGGTATCTTATAACATGCAAGTCTGTTATTAAAGATTCTGCTGAATTATTCAGGGCTAAATCAAGATGTGAAGACACCTTTCTTGAGATAGAAAATTGGCAAACACTCCCTACTATGCCTTGCAGCAAGAAAAAAAAAGTCTTGCTGCAGCTGTTGTGTTTATCATAAAATTGATGCTATAAAAATGCTACCTGAATACAAATGAAATTATTTTTATTTAAATCTCCCATACTGAGAGTCACACTTCCTCACATGATCATATGATCTCCATGGCCTGCTGGGGGATGCCTGGCATAAATTAATTTATTCTCACTTAAAAGTTTCCTGGAATGTCAAATCCAAATTCTAATGCACTTAATCACTGAGGGTCAGTTGTGAGCCCCTCCAATACATCGGTGAGCAGCCACTCACATGTGTAACTCCATTGACTTCCCAGGAATTTGGGGTGAATAACTGCTCAAAAGGTAAGTCATGACCTATCCCTTACTGGCTTCACTGTAGCTCTTCATAGAGTTAGTACTCGTCAGCACAAATAGGAGTTTCATATTCTGGTTATAATCATAATTTTGTGACAGTCTTTTCTCCGGAATTAATGGCTAATGATTTAAAATAATGAGACATCCCTACACATGGCTGGAATTCAAAAATATGACTTCTGATAAAGAGTAGTATGTTACTGGGCAGAAAAGATGCCTTTTTCATTCCTCGCTTCTTCAGAGGAAAATTAATCCTCCCTATTTTTCTCTATCTCTTCACTGAAGGTAATCCTTTTCTGAGAAAAATTCAGGAACACAAGTGTGAAAACCAGCATTAGCACAATATCCACAAACAAATCCAAAACAACTGTATTTATACACACATCCATAAACAACTCAATCCAGATTCCCAAAGGTATTTCAGCCTCTCACTTCTCTCACTTCTATTTTTATACATAATCGCACTGAAAATCAGCAGTTAGTCCGACCCAGATCTTAGTTCTTATAGAGAGAAGCAAATAAATGCCTAAATAGCAACCATATAGACTAAAGTCTTCTGTTTAACTTGCACGATCTTTTAATATATGATTTTTTCAAATCTTTTACTTTTTTTTTTCTTTTAAACATCACTAGGAACGTCCGACTGCCCCAAAGACTGCTCCATGTGCAACAGAAAAGCTGCTGAGTTTCTCTATAGATACAAGTTGATCATTAAGGATTTTGCCACTGAGTCTGTAGAGCACACACGCAAATGAGTGGGTGGATTTTGTCTTTTTGTCCTTTCAACTGTCTTGTCTTCCTCCTCCTGCCACAAAACTCTCACTGGGGTATCAGTGAGCTGAAAAAGTACATTGTCTGCAGGCTGCAAAACCAAGCTCTTGTAGCTGATTAATGCTGCCCTTTCAGAAACCCCAATGAAAGCATGGGGGGATTCTTATCTATATTTTTTTGGCCCAGACTATGTCTTTTCCAAATACTTTATGAGAAAAAAAGAAAAGAAAATATAATGCTTACTTGCTCTTTCTTCCCATTATTGATGTGCTTTCCAGAATTTTCTTCAGCCCACATGCCATTCATATATATATATATATATATATATATGAATATATATGAGGCAGTTCTTATACAGTCTCCTAACATACAAGATAATATCACCTCACAAAATAATATTAACATTTTCTGAAATCATCTTGTTTCAAAGAGTAAATCTACATAGCACCAAGCTGACTCAGAATAAAGTATGATACTAATGGTTCAGGCTGGATGAAGACCAGCTTGCTCAGGACTGTCTTGGGTTTCACAGAGCTGTATGCTTTAAACAGACCCTATCCAAGTAAACTACCAGCTTCTCATCAGCTTCATTCTCCTTTTGTTCCCTCCCTAGATACTAGTGGTTCAATTTAACATGCACATCCTATCTGCACAAAAATATTTTCAATGTGACAGTATGTCTAAGACGACCGGTCCACTGCATGGAGCCTTCTTCTGCTTGTTGTTCCTCTTTGATGGTTAAGGGTCATTGTGACGTGTGAAATATGTCTTTCTGTTGGTTTCCCTCTGCATGACTAGCTTTGTACGAGTATTGTTCTTCACTTGCCTTTAGAAGCCACGCTTACTGAAAGGGTACTTTCATCAGAGTGAGGTCTGACAGTATGGAAATTAACCTTTCATGAGTGGGCATGTCTAAATTTACAAAAATTATGAAACATAATGTAACTTTGGGTTGCAGTGGGTAAGATAAGCACAACTCAGAAACAGTTTTTACAAGATCTTCCTTTGCTGGGTGCCCACAAAGTCTTTGGAGGTGACGCCTCTGAAGGCTCCTGTTAAAGGTTCATATTTCGGTTCTGTTGGATCCTTGTTTTTCTCCTCTTTTTTTTTTTTTTTTTTTTTTTTTTTTTTTTTTTTTTTTTTCAGCATGTAAAACGTCAACTGGAGGGTGCCCTGCATATTACTTCTACTTTTGTGTGTATGTGCTTAGTAGAGTGTCAATGATACTTGCCATATGCTCCGATATTGTGCATGTAGTCAATATGCCAGCCATGCGTTTAACATGACAAAGCAGTAAAGCAGAGTTTTGAGCAGGTAATTGGCAGTGAGGTGCCCAGCCTACGCTGACTGGTAGTAATTTGCCTTCTAAAATTATACTTTTAAAATGCACTGAAAAAATACTGTCCCCATTCAAGTGACCTTACTTTAAAGACATGTGCAGACAAGACAAACCATAGTCAACTTTTAATCCTGCCTTTCATAAATAAATCTGAGAGAAAATTATTGCAGTAAAATTTAGAAAATTATTCTATTTTAAACACAAGCCTAATTACAAATGAACATCAGCTATAGGCTATCAACTAATGCTGTTTATTACATTGATTATAACAGGGAATCCCTAGGGTTAGTTGATGAAATAAAGATTTAATTTGAGGGTAAAGCACAACAACAAAAATGTAGCTAATTGTAAACAATAGTATTCCAAGTCCAGCTGAGTCCATCAATATAAAAACAGAAGTTAACCTCATCCTTCCATTACTGTAAACATATTAAACGCTATTTATTGTGATTACATGTGTGTGGCCTGTTACAGCCTAAATAGGAACATTTTCGTGACTAAAAGACATAAACATCAGATAACTAACATCATTATTCCCGTTTGAAAGATATAAAACCTAAATATTAATTTTAATAGTAAGGTTAGCAAATTAGGAAACCACACATTAAAATCACTGCAATAACATTCATTGCTAGTAAAACGCTTAGTATGCTCAGTTCCAAGAAGATTAAAAATACAGGTGGGATTCAGCAGTAGTTTATATGTTATCTTGACACATGTCATAAACAAATTTTATACAAAAAAGAATACAGATTTTCCACCAAAACAAAATGAGTCAGAGTAATGGAAATGAAGTTCCATTAAAAAAAGAGCTGCTTGGAAAAAAGAGAAGGGAACAAGAGCACGCCATAAAGCTATGGACAAGGCCTAGGACCTCAGGTAGGGAAGCGGTGGCCCAGCTGAACGGTACCCAGATGCTGAGGGCAGCCCTATGCAAGGCCGGCAGATCGAATTCACCCAACACAGGCCATGGGGCCACCAGAAGGGCCAGCTCGTGCTTGGAAGCAAAGCAGCTGCTGCATGCAATGCAGAATTGAGCTCATGAGCTTTCCCACGCCCAGTCTGCTTGGGCCTAGAGCCCCTCTCCCGAGCTCTCTTCACTCATGGTTAGCATTGAATCTATAAAATCCATGTCTAACCACTAGTCTCTACTGGGGCAGGCCTCAGTAGGATGCTCTGTGCACCCTAGAGTACCCAAAGAAAATGACTATTCTACTCAAGCACCCGTTGGCAAAGCTGACAGGCTGCAGAGCCTTCTCTTCTGGCTGCTGCTACTCTTAGCTGAACACTTGACACCTCAATGGATGTTGTGTTACCTTTGCAGTAATCTCAGGCACCTCTAAAAATCATGCTTAATTGAAAGACACATTTCAATAGCTCAATAGCTGTGAGTAAAAACCAAAACAAAACCCTAACTGCCACGGACTCCTCATATCCGATCCCTTTCTCTTCAGAGATGTTACCAGAGAGTCACTAAAACCCAATATCAGCACACAGGAAGGTCCCTGCAAGAGAGGAGATCATTTTGGAAAGCACCAGGAGACACTACGTGATTTGCAGACTAGAGCCAGAGCTGATTTATATTACAGGAGTAGGGTCTGGATTTCAGGTTACAGCTTCCTTGTCTATATCCACATTTTCATAAAGGTAGTCCTTTCAATTCATGTTTGGCAATTCCGCTGGAAAACCTTGAATTTGTTACAGTTTGATGCACACTGCTGTTTCCCATCCTGTTTTTCATTGCCAACTGATATCTACCAGTATTATTTTAAACCTTTCTGAGAACTGCTTTTACAGTAATATTTTAATAACTCAGACATTCAATATCAGCTACCCTTGAGGGACAATTCTTTTATTCCACCCTGTTTTTCTTGACATTGTTATCATTACCGTTAGGATTGCTTTGAATAATCAAATGGTGGCCTGCAGATGCTGGAAGAGGAAAGGTCAGATATTGTATATGACATATGATTTGCACATCCTTGAAAGGGAAATGAGTCATCTACATAATATAAACAATGATAACGCAGTTGCCTATGACTGAGATGCTAAAGATAAGATATGTTTAGAAATGAATAAACTTCCTGATTATAGTGATGTATTATAGTAAAATGGAAAGAAAAGGATTGTAGCAACCTTTCAATTAACAGTAATGATGGAAGAGTCATACAATGTCTGTATGATTCATAACACAATTCATTTATTCTCTGTGGACCCTTTCTAAGTAGACAGGCACCAGCAGCTTGTGGCTAGCTGACCACGCAGAAGCACTAAACAAACTTTGCAACGTGGTCTGCACGCAGCCTACGAGCCCAACCACAGAGCTACCACGAGCGCTCAGCACGCCTGCTTACGCATGGGGATCATAAAGACACGGCATCATGCTTTAAAAGAGTAGGTAAAAGAAATGGGAAAGGAGATTCAAGTCCAAATTAAGAATACAGCTATTTGCCATTTGTCACTGTTCACACAGCCTCCAATAGGGCAGAGTCTCCAAAGGAAAATCCCTCTTTTAGCAAGTCAAATAAGGAATTAACTGTGGAAGCAACCTTCTCGTCTACACATACAAGCAGAGAACAAATACCTTCCCATCCCTTCTCCTACAGAAACATAGAATGGTTATGGTTGAAAAAGACCTTCAAGATCATCAAGCCAACTGTAAACCTATCACCATTCTGCCTGCTAAACCATGTCTTTAAGTGCCTCATCCACACATTTCTTCCTGCTTTGATCAGCTCTGTGGGACGAGAACTGAGTGCTGGGAATATCTCATATGTAGTGCAGACCCTGAGGATCAAAATGGGGCAGGATCAGGTCTCAAAGACCTCCAGATCTCGCAGTGTGTCCACATGCCCCATACTTGCCCATTTACTCTCTGCTGCTGATGAAGAGAGGACACAAGCCCCAGCCAGCAGCGATCTGCTCTGGACCACGTTCATGCTCAGAGCTCCCTGCCTTGCTGGCAGGTCTCCATCCCTCTGCAACTACAGAGGAGCTTCCTAAGACAAAAAGTTTGAAGAACATCACAGCTTTCCTTCCTTCTTTCCAGCTCATTTGGTGACCGCTTGGGCTCACTTCCACGCTGCACAGCAGTTGACAATATTTGATCTTTGGTTAGAATACCTTACAGCATTCCCCAGATGAAAGGTTCAACTCAACTAGGTGATTAGGAGTCCAGTTTGAAAGCACAGCAGGATAAAAAGCTCAGATAAAAATCAGAAATATTCCAAACACCACAGCTCCAAAGGGCTGAAGTTGAAATTAAATATTGGAGTCAGCACAATGCAAGAAATTCACAACCAACTGGTGTATATCTTGCATAATAAAAATATAACCACATGTGTTCTTAATATTCAGGGTAAAGACTCAGATATAACCTGGATAAATCCACAGTAATATGAACCTGAACCTTTGCTGTGCACCTTCAGCCTCAGAATCTACCAAGCTAAAGGTTTAGCCTGCAGTCAGCTGAGCCCCAGCAAACATCTCTGTTTACCTCGTTAGTTATTTACAAACAGCTGGTAATTACTTATGCTGTTCATTGAAATTCTAATGTGTTTTATCAGTCACTGCATTTTCTTGCATTTTGTGTGGCACTTTTAGCTGTCATAAAGCAGTACAACAATCTGCCCCCATGAAATAATTAAGAATTATTATGTGAATGACTGATTTACTTTGGAGAACATGAAAGGCCACAAAACCTGGAGTTTCCTGGTCTACATAGTGTGCATAAAGGAAATGAGCATAAGCAATCACTGTCAGCTGCTCTTGTACAAAAGAATTGAATCATTTATCTGTCTGCATGTATATATTATCATCAGCCCCCACTCCAAGGTAAGCCCTAATAGCACTTTGCAGCATAAAATTAGGTTGTTACATTACAGGTATTCCATAAAAATGCTGCTTTTTCTTTCTTTTGAGAAAGATACCTGAACATATATTGTGCTGATACGTGGCATAATATGTAGACACTTAGCGAAAAAAAATCTAGAATCGTGTGAAAAAAAGGACTTTTCAAATGCTTAAAATATAGCAATTCCTTAAAATTGTTTAACCTTGGCCTTAGGTGACATTTTATTCTTGTACCAATTAAAGTCCCACTGAATCACAGATCTGATTCAAGTTTATACTGGACAGTAATCAGAATAATTAAAAAATTATTTTTAATATCTATTAATGATTTTGTCCAAGATTAATAATCTGCAAATGCCTTCAAATATTTTAGCAAAGAGCATTATTTGCTTCGTCAGATTGCTGAATTTACTCCTGAGGCTTTATTTCTAGTCATGAAACCATTTAAATCAATCATAAAATAGTACCTGGCTCAACTACTACTACAGAAAAAGTTCCTTTGACTTAAGTGGGATCAGAGCAGAGGCCTATTGCATTTAAGATTTAATGTTTTACATGAACTTAACAAACATTAAAAACCAAGGTGCAACCTGAAAGTATTTTTGAGCATTTCAAACTAAAATTTCTAATTTATCTTCCTTTCTAGGTGAGTGGGATGACATGATAGAAGAGCACAAAAAAAAATGTAATAAAAATAAATTAACAAACTAATTGTGACAGACGTTAAATGTAACACTGTATGAATAAGACCCTCCAGGACCTTGAGTAAGAGTGCCCAGGGACACCCGAAGTCCTTCCAAAAAAAAAAAAAAAAAAAAAAAAAAAAAAAAAAAAAAAAAAAAAAAAAAGCAGTATAAACTTAACTTCACTTTCCCCAAAAGGTCCCATCCTACCCAGACTGTTATACAGATTATGATGGAAGTGTAAAAACATACCCCAAAAAGGCAGTGACTGTGGAAGACACTCGGCAGCAAGAATTCTTCCCTGCCTAGGGTGGAGATAACACAAGATCTCCTCAAAAAGCTCTGAACCTTTTACCTCTCCCTTCCTTCCTGATTCCTTCATTGCTTGTACCATATTTTATTTTAAAATCTAACTTATGAGTGTTTAATCAAGAAAGTAACTTAAAACTTCTCTAAGCACTGGAGAGAAAAAGAAGAACAGACACAAGCAGGCTTTCTCCTAGACAGCTTTCTGGTACTTATTCCAATAGAATGTTAATAATTATGTTAAAAAGCTAATTTAAGAAATCCAATTTTTGGAAAATGGGTTTTCAAAGGGCACATTTAACAACTAGAGAAAGTTCGATCTGATTTCCCCATTAGAAGTGGAAGGGAAATCCAATTTTAATCTATTTTTGTTCCCTTAAAAAGATGATATATAGAAGTTACTTTGAAAATCATCCTTTCAAAGCAGAACCTAGTGCAAGTATGTGCTAACTTGCAAAGCACAATTAAACTCTTCCGATAATTCTGTCTCAAAAGAAATTATCAGCAATATTGAGAAGGCAAGTTGTTTTCAAAATGTCCATGGCAGGAACGCTTCTGTGTTAGGCTGCTATTGATTCTGAAACAATCTTACACATGATAAATGAGAGCACATTTAGGAGAGGATTCAGTCATAAGAGCTCACAAATCAATCAGCTTGTCAACAGGCAGACTAAATTCAATTTTTATTCTTAGTAAACTCTTATTTGGTGGCAGGGCTTTGTTTACTTTGAAATTGCTGCACAAAGGAACGGGGAGGAAGGGAAATGCGGGAAACCATCTTTTTTAGCAATATTTAGAAATTGTTTTACCATTTAGGGCTGGGGCATAGAAAACCTGATTGTTTCCTGGATAAAGAAAACCTTTATCACCTCATGGATGATCAGAATCGTTTGGCCACTTTATGCCCTTTACCTGCAGCATCATTTCATAATTTTGCTCACAGGGTGAGCTAACTCTACCGGAGCAGGGTGTCATTGCCCTCCCACATCTTCTGACACAGAGGAGCGCTGCTGCACTGCCTTGCCCAGCCCTGCCGTATTGCTGACAAGTAGTTTTCATTCTGTTCTGATGCCTCAAAATTAAGATTACAGTGAAATGGCACGGTAAAAAAAAAAATGCCCAAATACCCCACAGGCCTCTCCTAGAATTCCCAATCTCCTTTCCCCAGGAATACCATCAAGATTACCTGGTTGGAATCTGAAAGGTTACTGGAATAAAGCCAACTTAACATAATTAGTCAGTATATTTTATTTCTCAGCGACTTAGCACCGATATTTCAGCTTAGTTTTGAGAATGTCAATAATTCAATACAGAGAAGCTAATCTTATATTAGACAATCTATGATGCTGTTGAGAAGGAAGACACTCTATACATGGCTGCTCAGTCACCTTCCTGTCGCCAGATTATAGATGATTTATTTTAGGGAGGAACATGACTAAACAAAACCTGGGAGGAAGGTGGGAGCTGGGCCTTCCACAGCAGACTCCCCGTTCAGAACCTGAGCCAAGCCTTCCTAAACCAGGGCCTCCCAGAAAGCTGCCACGTGAGAACGGATACAGATACTCTGAAGTCTGTGGAGGGGACAAGCGTGATCTTGGGAGATTTCACCTCCTGGATTCGATTCTGCGGAGCAGCCTGCAGAAAGTGAACAACGCTTGGGCCTTCCTCTTCCTGGACTCCAATAAAAGGAGTAGCTCTAGGTTTTTGGAGACAAACGCTTTCTAAATATAGGAACAGATGACTTCACCAGCGTTTTCCTCTCTAAGCCTGCTCTCTGTCACGATTACCCCCCTCAGTGCCTCTCTGCCCCAACGCTTGGCACCACGCTTGGATCCCCCACGGGCTGATCAAGTGAGGAGCCTGCGAGGCCGGGCCCCACGGGAAGCACAAACCAACCCGACCCCTCCGTGCAGCCAACAGCAGGTACTGCCTGCAAACACCACTGCTGAAGCTGCTCAGGGAAGAGCGCCTCATGTAGGCCCAGCGCACTCTGCCAGGCAGATGTCGTGCAGAACTCACATTTGGAGCATAGATTTATCCAATAAGGGATCAGTTCTTCAGTAAATTCACTTTTTTTTTTTTTTTTCTCCCTGCTCTGCATCCATCTGGAACACAAACCTCGCGCGTTGGGCTTTAGTTTTATCCAGTGGAGAGCCTCAGGAAAATCAATGTGCATCATCACAGTTCCTGCTATTAAATCGTAACCCACAAAAAATCCTAAAATTAAAAAACAGATACGGGTACCCATAAACACTGAAGTCAGAATCTGTGAACGGCTTTGAATTTCATTGCTGAGATTTCAGAGTTTTAACCAACTGATTCAGAATTGCAGCTCCCCTAAATTTAAAACTTAATAGTTTCCAAAATCCTATACCACAGTTAGAAATCAAAGAACGTAAATATGTACATACATTTATACATGTATGTATCATACACAAGAAATTGAGCTGGTAGAGAACATAGAGAGGAGCTCAGACAGCCTGAACTCACTCTATGAAATGAGATGGACAAGCATAATCAATTTATTTCTTAGTAGGTTATGTATTTTTACTATGTGAAGTTCCTATACTTCAATCATGCAACAGTGAATGAGTCTAAAAAGCATCTTCTAGTCAGCATGGGAAGAAATTTTTTTGCAGACACTTCCTAGGTAGTAACTATAAGATCATTAAACATTGTCCAACAAGTTCAGCTCCTCCTCCTTTCTCCTGTCTCTCAAAACAATCAAACCTCCAGGAAACCCCTAGCAAACAAAAGCATTTGGAGGAAATATTGTGTTCTGCTTCTTGTGGTGGAGAGGAAGACGACGGGAGTATCTCATTTCACAGTTGTGTTTTAATGAGAAAAACTACCCATTTGCTTTTTATCCTTCAAACTCAGAGCACATGAGAGGCACCCTGGAACCCAATAATCCTTCCTTGAATGACCAGTAAAAACCTGTTAGTTCCATTTATTTTAAAATAATAAAAATTACCAGACTTCCATGTCTACCTGAGCAATCTGTTAAATGACATTACTTAAAAAGTAATTAATTCTTATGTGACTTGGAAATATGTATTAAACTAATATCAGACAAGAAGGTATTTGTTGAATTTTATTGTATTTTAAATACAGGTCATTTGTTTTCATTTCCTTCTTTATCATAGATATATAGCTTTTCCATTTTTACTATATAAAATTGGAGTATCATATTCTCTGTTGAAAGCAATATTGAATTACTTTTAGGAAACAAAGAATATTATATATGTTTTTTTTCTGATCTGTTTTTAACCAGAATAAAGCTGCACATCTGGTATATTTTAGTTTTGGGATATGGAATATCTCTGTCTTTCCCAAACATTGTCTACTGTAAACCAAACTGAACAACTTTCGGAAGTGTTCCTTTTTCACTGAAATATGAACCCTATGGAGAATGCTTGGCATATGGATTAAAAATGAATGTGAAAAAGTAGTCAGGATTGGAACAAAGGGATTTTTTTTAGACCACAGGAATGGATATAAACTTGAAGGTGCAATCCATCCTAGCTTCAGTTATTAGGACATGTAATTTAGAAATCAGGACTGGATCAAAATCAAAGGTAATAAATGGAGACAGTACATTTATAAGTGATAGTAGGAAGGAGAAGAACATATTTTCTCTGGATTCTAATTACAGCTTTAGATAGGAGTCAAATACACATATAAGCATATAAATATGATAACTGAAGCTGTAATATTTACTTCTGAAACAAAACAGACTAACAGAACGGGAAAGCAAAAAGGAGGTCCTTGTCCTTGCATTTCTCTGCAAGAAAGGAGCTGCCAAGTGTCTGTGTTTTAATGCTCATAAAATCAGCCTTAAGATTGTATGGGTTGCTGGCCTGATGCAAAGTCAAGAACCACCTTATCCTGTATTATTTAAATACATTCTGTAGTATAGAAATATTATCTGTTGATAATGATTACAGAGCAGCGGTGCTTCCCCAACAAAACCAAGAGCAAGAGCAGAATCCTTCCCATAGGGCTGAGTTCAAACTAACAGCACGTTTGCTTTTTTCCTAACTTTTGTGTCTGAGGAATGGAAAACAGCCTCACTGGCTGCTCAGCTGTGCTTCTTATCTGTAGCTCTCGCTGAGGGAAAATCAGATCGTACAACACAAAGAGCCAAAACTCAGACCTCCCGTTTGTCATATACTAAATAACAACCCAAATGGAACCATCTCCAACCTGCCTAGCTGAAACAGAAAGCCAAGAAAAAGAGCAGAGTCATGAAAATAGCTCCTGTGTGGAGAGGCCAATGCCCCCTACATGGGCAGGAGGAACCTCAACACACACAGGCCCAGCTGAGCAGTGGTGGGTCCACGAGAACCTGCAGCAGAGGCAACGGGGGCCACGCACGGACCCAATTCATGGGATACTGTCCAACAACAGGCTCAACAAAGTGGAAAAACACACGTCGTTTGCAGAGTTGGAGAGAAGAGACCTTAAATTTCAACTGAACGGCATCTTCCCCTTCCTCCCCGCGCGTTTTACGATGCATGCTTCCAATTGCAAAGCGCTATAAAAAGCTTCCTGAAATTCTTGGCACTGCCGCAGATTTGATTCCACGGCGGCTTCCAGTGATTAACAGAATGCGAGAAAGTGCAAGACAAACAACGATCAGGTGAATGGGGAAAAGAAACGAGGGCGCCATAAAAAGCTCACATAAAGCACGTGCCATTTGCCAGCAGAGGCAACACTTGCAAAAGGAACGCAGTTTTGGAAAGTCCATCCCCTCCCTTTTGCACGGAAACCACGTGCACGGGTAAAGATTGTTTTGAGATTGTATTTTGCCTGTTTATGAACAAATTAATAAGAAACAGAGCCATAACTTCCCGCACTGGCAGAGGAAGCAACACATGCTAAAATTCACTTGCTTCACTAACGTCTCGGTCTGCTTAAATCTTTCACTTGACCAAAAGTGAACTTGATTCTGCTGCAAATGAATTTTTAAAATGTTAACTATAAGGTTGTTCATTATCAACCTTGACTACTTTATAATTTCTCTTCCTCCAAGCAGCTCCTTAAAATGCATATTTAACTAATTTATCCTATACTTTGTGGCCCTGTGGCCCTGGAAGGTGAAGCACCATCCCTCATAAGAAATATTAACGTTAGCTGTTTATCAAGGCGTCTGCAAAACAGAAAAGCAATAAAAGTGTTAGTGCAAGCACTCAATTACTATTGAAATATCACAAAAATTATTCAACGTCAGAAATCTAATTTTGTATGATATTTCTATACGTTTTAATAGTTAATTTTTTTCAGTATTAGTGAATTAATATGCTTTGAATACCCCTCTAGCTACTGTGGAAAAATGGACCAACACACTTATTTAGTGCTGCTACCCAAATCCATTAGACAAATATTCTTTATAGCAAAGCATTGATGAATGAAATGTCCCATGCTAATGTAAGAATAATCAATTTAGAATGCTTATGACAATTAACAAAGCTGGAGATAAGCCTTGAAAGCACCATGCTTTGTCAGCCCCGATTTGGATTAAGCTTGCACTAATAGGATCATTTTTCTTCCAAAAGGTACTCTTTTTAGGCAGACCTATCAATTAATATGAATTATGCATGTATAAAAGGACTAATGTCATTAATTAGACAAATTAATTTTTATGATGCAGTGAATAGACTAACACCAGATTATACGAGATATCATTCTCCTAATTCATATGTATTTGGAATAAATGAATAGTTTACATTTGCATGGTTATTACAGCCTCAATCATTATTAATCAGTGACACCATATTGGACAGCTTAATGTAATCTGTTTTAAGCTTCTCATGGTCACCAGGTATATTCAGTTCACACTTCTGAAGACAAAGTTTTACTCCGACTCACGTACGCTCAGTAGTCTTAAGACTGCACATACATCCCAACAAAATGCAAGCAGAGTGTTATGTGCTATATATTTCAGTGCATTTGTGATGATAAAAAAGAGGGAAATTAAATAAATATAATCTAACTCTTCTGGCATCAATTTCAGACCTAGAATTGGAAACATACAAAAATTTAGAGAGGCTTGTGTTAATGCTGGTCCACACTTTGATCCCGAAACACTGTTTTATTTCAGCCACCAGTAATTTACCACTCATTGCTTCCTTTTGCCTCTAAGTCCAACGCATTAATGTTTCAAAGTGCAGTGAAAACTTTCACAAACTGGAAATGTGTATTTTAAAAATCAGGCTCTTAAAATCCCCAAATGTGTTTAAATTTGAAAAGTTTAAGTGTTTATATGGTAGATATAATTCTGCAAATATTCAGTTTAAAATCATTGCCCAATAGTATCTCCTACATGGAAAAGATAATACAGCTATTTCCATTCAAATGTGTTAGGAACTATTAAACACTTATTAAAGTTATTTTAAAACTTTGCTTGCTTTACTTTTAATGAAGTGAATGAAGGATGGAAAAACCTACGCTCTTCAAGCACATTTGATTCTTAGAAATTCTTGCCGCATACTTTCTTTTATCCACTATTTATACATCAGTGGTAGCCAAATATAGGGGAGGGGGGAAAATCCCTATTACCTTATTGGCTTTCAGAGAAATAGGATATCAGATCCTTGGAGAAGAAGGTTTGGGAATGACCAGGCCCTGTGCAATACAGCCCTAGTCTGGGAGCTCACGTCCTGCTGGTGAGCTATGGGGAGGCAGGAAACCCTGGAGCCTCCAAAGACCAATCAACCTCCCAGCCTCATCAGGCCACGAAAACTGGGGGTCGTGGTCCCGTGGGAGACCTGCTCTGCATCATGTGATAAATCCCTTTTATTTCCACCTAAATCTATTCCAGGTCAGTTTATAGCAGCTCCTGGCTCCGTGGCCATAACGCCAGCTCTGTATCTCTACCCAGCCCCTGTTTTGCTGGGTTGGCTGAGCCAAATTCAGCCGTTCTGCTTGTAAAAAAACTCCCTGCTCTCCCAGGCTCGCCAGCAGCCCTTCCCTGGCCTTGTCCTCATCTCAGCTCCTCTTTCTTCATTTTGGGGAACCAGAGCTGCATGCAGGATATTCAAAATACGATCCTGTGGATCCCTTGGTAATAACAAACCCTGGAAGAGAACGTGGTCTTGCCTGACGAGAGCCCCACTGCCCAACATGGTCTGAGTGCCCGTGAGGGCATTGCCTCCTGCTTTGGGGCAATCTGCCCTTGCTCTGCTCACAGCTCTTGGACTGGATTCGTCCTTAGATTTTCTATTTGAACTTAGGAACTCTGCAGGGTCTACACTGGAAAATGCAGACTCAGCTGGAACACTTAATAAATCTGAATTTCCATTATTTTTAATACATTAAATACACCTTACATAGGAGGAATTAGTTCTGGAGATCTTGTGAAAGCCTTATTTAAAGTCTCATTAAAAGCTGTTGAGAGGAGGATAGGATCTATCAAGTTCCTACCGAACAAATCCTAGACTGGAATGTGAATGACCAGAAAGAAGAGACATAAATGCAAGAGCCTAAATAGCATAACTTCTTCATATGGAAATGAGTAATCCACTAAAACTGAAACACACTTGATATCTTTATAATATATATTCTCCGTAACATTTTTGAAGAAATTATCCTACAATGATGGAATTTTCAAAGCTCGGAAATAAATACACTAGCAAGTAAAGCAGTTTACGTTAATTAGGAAAAGCAAAACCAGAACACCATTTTCTTTATAGCAAATCCCCTGTAAGTATACTGTAATAGCTTGCTTCTTGGGTCAAACCTCATAAACATAAAAGTATGTCCTAGCATATGATTAATTATAACTAATATATGGGAAGTATGGACAGGTCCGAGCAGATGTTGAAAACAAATGAGGACACAGAACACCACAATGTGGTATAAAAATCTGAGTTTATATGGTACAGCTGGCTGTATATAATGTCTTTTTAATTTATAAGACTATAGCATCTGGTCTTCCAATGCCTTGCTACAATTTTTCAGAAAGTGATGGGAGTATGTTTTGTTCATTCTTGTTTTTCTTTTAGATAAAAAAGAACAAATACAGACCAGAAAAAATAATCTATCAGAAACAGAATTCCTAACTGAATGAATTAATGCAAATAAAAACTCCAAGAAAATTTAAATTAAAACAGTCAAGATGGAAATTTTAGGATTTTTTCCCATGTAGTACTGGCTGCACAAATATCTTTGTATCACATTTTTTAGCAGGGAGGCAGAGTGGCTGGTGAGCTGGCCTGGTTTCTCCATACCTGTCCCCTTTGCCATACAAAACCTGCAGTCACTGGAAAGCTGCAATCCTTTTTCCTCCTCACATTTTTCAACTATAAACGACAGATGAATATTCATACAAATGATTCAGTTTTAGAAATAACTGATCTGCAATATTGAAATTCCCTTACATTATTCAGAAAGTGATTATGCTCTTCCACAATTGTTAATTGCCTCATGAGATACTGGTATCATATTTAATATCCACACAAACATTTATAAAATCTAATGTGCATTTGAGTTGTTAGCAGGCGCAGAAAGCAGATGTGAGCATGCAAGTGAGGAGCTCGGTTCCTGAAGAAGTAATAACAAGTGTGCACCCACCTGCAGGAACAAGATGCAGGAAGGAAACCTCGCCACAGCTTGGCTGTTCTCTGGGCCTGACTGAACAATCACCCTTAGCTTAAATAACTTATAATATAACTTGAATTAGGAAAAAAAAAATCTGCTGGTGTCTGAGGGGTGTCTGTTCTGCGTGCACTACAGAATGCAGTACAAAGACTGAATGCTTTTAGCTACCTGCTTTGTCTTCTAGGATGAGAATATATGGAGCCACAGTAAAAACCACCAATGACAGGGACAGGAAAGGTACAGGTACAGTTGTAGTTACTATTCACCCGCAGTCATTGAGCAAAAGAATAAAGCTGCAGAGCATTTGCAAAAGATGCAAAAAGATGGTAACAACCAAAGCAATAGACATCTCATTCTTGTACTTCTTAACCCCATGCTCTTTTTTCTTTTTTGCTCAGAACTGAAAAATAAGCAGGTATATTGTGCCTGAACCAGTGTGCTGAATGTTTGATCTGAAATAAACCTCACCTGCATGTCCACTGTTGTGTCCCCTCTAAATCCTAATGCCTTCTTTTTCCCCAACTTCTAACTTGCCCAGGGGCCTCAAGAAGATGTTATGATATTTTAACATTTTTTTATTAAATCCCTGTTGTACTGATCAGTGTCGTAGCTAGGATTCTGTAATCCAGCTAGATCTGAGTCCATATATGCATGTGCTCTTAATGGGGCTAGTCGGAAGCCTCCACGGGCCCCTTACACGTGCTTGACATGCTCTAGTCTCGGCTCTGTCACCCGCACACTCTGCCCCTTTCTCTCTGCAGGAACACTTTGTGTCTTCAGTCATTTCAGATATTATTACTCCGCCATCCTAGCACTTTGCCCATGACATTAGGACAAAAATGATTCTGTTTCCCACAGCACAGAACTTTGCCCAAGGCCACACACTCTGATTTTGTGCTTCACATCATTTCCCCAGCATGTACGCTGGCTATGATGGATGCCTCCTTGGTCAGTTTGCCCCCTGAGTCCCTTTACCTTCCATCTGGGTTTGAAACTTAACCACTGTCATTATTCTGGTCTTTCCTCCCATCACTCAGCTGCCCTTCCTCTCCAGAAGCAGATCCAGAAGCTCTTGGGCAATCTAAGATCATGTCCCCATTGACCCACCAGAACCCATCAGAAATTCTCTATTATCTCTTAGATTGCAACTGAACATCAGTTTTCAGTTATTAGGGATAAATATTTTTCTCTTAATTGCTTTGAGGAAAAATATAGCTATTTCTATATTGAGACAATTTACATAAGACTATCACTTATCTAATCCTTTTATAGTCTATTCTAGTTTTCTTTTTTCTACAAATAGAGTCTCATCTCAGTCCTTGCCTGCTTCCACTAAGAGGAAAATGAAAAAGACAAAAAGGAGAAAAAAAAACATATCAGTTTTCTATGCAGACTTCTTCTGCTTTTGCACATACAAGGTGTGCTGGGCAGAAATCCAGCCGTCAGTCCAAGTCTGCCCACACTGTTACACTTTCTTCTCGACAATCTCATTAGACCATTTCCATTAAACTTTTCATTACCAGCTGCTTGGAAAACAGAAGCAGAATGAATATTTCTAACACTAAACTAACTTTTGCTTTAAGAAAACACAGGTGTTGAAACTACATTCAGTAGGAAAAAAAAAGTCATTTTGTCATTTGCTTTAGTAGGGCTAAACGTCAAATTTTGACCTGTTCATCTGAGAATAGAACTTGTACCCCTGTTCAGCCACAATGTATACATACACAAAACCTATATGGAGAATATCAGCTTTGAACTATACCAGTTGTTTTCTTACAAACCTCCTCACAACATTCTCTGATGAGAATTAGGACTTAAACCTGCATCACTGCAGTGATGGGAAACCTGGCAAAGCCACAGCAGCAAAGCAAAGTTTCTGGAAAAAAATAGACTCTTCCATTTCACCTATATCTCCTTCTTTGATTGAACAAAATATTGAGCAGTTAGTATTGATACAGAGATGTGCAAGGCTGGAATGTTAGCTGGGGAAAACAGCAGATAGATCTGGCTGCTGGGTGTCTTGGCTGTGCTCCCTTCCATAGCTGCAGCTGATGGTGTCTCTCCATAGGGAGGAGGCTTTTGTTCTCCTCCGCAATTTACTTGGGATTTTCACACTCGTACTTTACAAATTTGGTCTAGTTGTTTATTTTAGTAAAAATGTCTTTCTGCTTGCTTTATTCCCTTAGCACCCAAAAGGGCATTTTACAGTTTCACTGTGCACCGTCTTAGGAAATTAAGGATTTGTTACACCATGAATTTGAGACCAGTAAAAAGGCACAAGAAGTTCACTGTTCCTCAATTAAAATGAGCTTGTTTCAAGTCAATATTTCTTCAGTTGCAGATTTACTGTATGCTACCTGCTAGTATTTACATAATATACAGTAATTGCTAAGAGACATGTTGAAAATATACCATTAGTATTATTTACTCCAGGAATCCAAGTGCAGAAACCCAAACATATCATGAATTTTTAATATTTTTCATAAAACAATGACCTTCTTTTTCCTTCAGTCTCAAATATGGCAAAGAGAAGGTCATTGAGCTGAAATATTTCTTGCATACAGTAAGAGCCTGATCCAACAGCATTTGCACAAGTAAAAGTCCCATTGACTTATGTTAAATGTAGCACTTTTCTTACAAGAGAACTGCAAATTCAAGCACTAATTAGGTCCCTGGACAGAGTCTCAAAAACACTACTAAGTGAACCTCGGAAGCACTGATACTGTGTAATCTAAACACTATAAATATGGTAGCAACAAAGCTCAATACAGCAAACTTCACAGTACTATCCCACGGATCCGCATTAATGTAAATGGCCTTAGTCATAGACTGAGTTATAAATATGGGAGTGGTTAAAGAGATTGCAGATTAGGTCTTGAATCTGAACAAACTGAACTTAGGCTTTTGAATTTGCCTAAATCGAGTACGTGGATGTATTCTCCTCAACTGAATTTTAAAAAGACCTGAAAATAGCTCCTTGGCAAATTATATTTGACTTATGGGGAATAGCCTGCCACTTCCTCCCGCAGACATACACACACACACCCCATCACATTTTTCATATTTTCCTTACATGTTAGGTTTTTCTGTTGCTTTTTTCCCCTTAATTCAGGTCTTACATATAATAATACACCAACTATTATGTCTGTATTTTGATTCTATGCATATTAGACATTTCAGGTTTGCAAATATTATTGCTTTTACCATTTCACTCGCTACACATCCCCTTTACTTTCACACAAGCATGCTACAAAGTCCATTATTAACAGTGCCTGCAATTATTCTGCCTACCTAGTACGGTTACATATACATACACACATTTACATAAAGTCTGGGTAATAGCTGATTATCTAAGGAGAGGGTTCATGTAGTGTACAGGATAAAAGTGTAGCAGGTTTTGGGGAATCTCATTTCCCTGTCCAGGTAAGCAATTCTGGTATCTCCCTGCCCAGCGGGAGTGCATCAGGGTACAAAGAAAGGAGTCTTTGAGTGGCAGATTTTCTCAGCTGCAGCAGCTTATAGACATATAGGAGGGGTGAGTGTTTTCTCCTCACTTTGTATCTCCCATTTTCAAGAAGCTGGAGCTGCAGCAGCCCCGGGGAGCCCTTGGGGAGCCCGGGCACGCTGCGGTTATGATTAAACGCATACCGGCTTTAATAAAGATGCTTAGAATATGGTTAACACCTTTTTCCCCTCGGTAAGGGTATATTATTTGAACATACCGGCAGGCTGATGATGTGTTAAAAAAGCCCCGTTCAGCTTTGTCGTCTGCATTTCAAAAGTGTTTTTCCCCGCCGTGTGAATTTCTGGGCCCCTGAGCAAAGGTGGCAAGCAGGGCAGGCAGGTTTTCATCACCCGCACCAAGTCTTCACCGTACAAGGAATATACTGTACAAGCCATAATAAAATGATTCACAAGGTTTGGGTAATTTAAGTTGCTGCTTTTATCATACAGTTAGCTTGCATATTTGTGGCTCTTGTATTGCAGTGCTTTTAAACGGTGCAAATAAAGGGAAAAAATCACCTGACGCATCTCAAATAAGAGGATGATGACCCTTCTAAGTGCAAGGTGAAACTATATTCAAAACAGGGTATACTTGCTTTTTTTTTTTTTCCTCCTCTCTAACATTATTCTGGAAACTTACATATGTTGCTTTGGGCAAAAATACATTTCACTTTTTCTTTCCCCTCAGCCTGGATAACTGAAGATGGCATGAAAGCAGCCCAATCAATACCAGTGCCACAAAGGCATTATTGTATTTCAGTGGTAGAAATCCATGAAGGCATATAGAGAAATTATTATTTTTCTTCTGCACAGACAGATGACTTGTGTCATTCAGATTCATGGTACAAATGGAAACCACCCATTTCCAGCCTTCCTGTAAAGCACGAGCTTCCCCAATGATACCGTAGCTGGTCTTATTATCATTGTCAATAATTCCATTTGGCAGTCGACAGCTAATTCTTTTCATGTGCTAATGATTAATCAGACAAGTCTATTTACTCATGTATCAGAATGCATTCAAAATATAGGTAATGAGGGACAGAATATCAATTTATGTATAAATGAACTACACTTACATTCGATGCCTATTGACTTAACTCAGAGAATAAAGTAGAAAACGCAATACACATATAAACACTTAAAATGAAAATGAATTTTGGAATATGTTTTAAAGCCTTATTTTACTCTCTCCTCTGCAAGTTCAAGAGAATGTCATATTTAGGTTTTTCAAAACCAAAGGACCCTAAAAAAAACAACAGAATCTATAGCTACACTTATTAGCACGTGCTTACATGTTACAATCCAGATATTTTACTTGCATTTCAGAATTCTAAACCGCAGGCAGCAAGTTGTTAAGTTTGCGCAAAAAACTAAATATGTACACACTATTAATATTAAAGATATTGGAATGAGGTACTTGCTTATTAAAGCAAGACATTCCACTTCATTAGAATTTCCTGACCACCAGCAAATTCCTTGGGAATCCTCTTGTGACTGATCTGATGAGACTTGACGGTAGCTGTAGGAGGTGCAAAGTCACCATATATGATATTTGCCTGATGGATGACAACTTGCAGTGGATGGTCAAAGGTGGGGTGTTATAGACACTGTTTCTGGGTGGTTTAAATGCGTGTCTGCCTGTTCAACAGAACAGCAGAGTGACACTGCACTAGGAACAGCTACCATGTACTACCTGCCAGCTTAGGCATATAAATCATATTTATTCTAATTATTTCCCAGGAGACATGTTAAATAGGTATTTCTTCCCCAAGCCTGCCCCAGCTGGTTCACAATACTTGCCATTCTTGGCACTACACAAAATATTCCTGCTCCATTTACTGCATCTATTACTACTGCATTCCTATTACTCATAAATGTTGAGTGTGTCTACACGGACACTTCTCTCTCTGAGAACAGAGGGGTACCAGAAAGCAGGGAGGAGATCACTGCGGAGCCAAGCAAAATATAGAAAGATTGAGGGGAGAAATCAGAGCCTCAAATGTCACTTTCAAACAAGCCTCTCTTATTTCTTAGAGGTAGGCATTAGAAATTCAGAAGTAAAGGAAATTTTCATTGTTACATATTTGAACACCCCCAATGTTTTCAATGTAAAATTTTTACGCAGTGAATGCAACAACTCAAAGCACAAAAGGAAATTTTGTCAACATCAGCGAGCAGACCTAACACCAAAAGCATGATGTGGGGAGACATAAGAAAATAAGGACATAAGAAAAGCAGCAAAATCGTATCAACTACGTCACAAAAAAAAAAAGTCGGGTTGGTTTTGTCTTCACTCAAATACAGAACAAAGTTAGAAATTTTCAAAGATTCTTTGCATGAACTTGATTCGCGTTTTCCATTTGTAAGAAAATAAAGAAAATCCCGATGACAGTTTGAAGGTTGAGTTCCACGGCAGCCTGTGAGACGCCCTGCACGGCGGCAGCAACGCAAGCCACGCTCCTGAAAGGCATTTCCCTGACCTACCCCAGCATAACTTCACACCTTGGTCAGGACATCAGCAAAAGCAGCCCCATTTAAACTTACAGCACCAAGCTTTTCAGTTTTAGTTTTGTTTGGAGCAGTTTTGATCAACTTTACTGTCCAAATCCACTTAAAACACTGTGAAAAATTACTCACAGCTGCGAAACGCCAACATAGCAGATTGGAAATTTCCCTGAATATGTATAAAATACACGCACAACGATAAGGAAAACGCCAAAACACTTCTAATACAACGTGACCTCTTTCCAGGCAGTTTCCCCTGTACTTTAAGCTGTCTTGCAATTTTAATTTATGCAG